>JABSTQ010006246.1:0-105359 GCA_013358835.2 Ixodes persulcatus | reverse complement strand
ACTGAAGGAAAAAAAGTGAAAGCCGTTTACAACTCCCTGTAACGCCGAATTGGAGCGCAGCTCTTGAGGAGGGGGAAGGGTACTCAGGGGAGGGTATACCCCTCCTCCTCCTCCTCCCCTCATTCTTCAATCTCCTCCGGGGGGGGGGGGGACGTCACGTGACCTTGGGAGGTCACGTGGACCCGGGGGGGGGGGGGGGGGGCTCGCGCGGTGCATTATGGGACATTTCCCATAATGCACCGCGCGGTTACGCCGACGCTGACGGCGACGGCGACGCCGCTCAAGCCGGGAACGGGCGCCTAAGAGCTGCGCTCTAAAAAAAATATGAAGTCATGTTGGGAATATCATTCCTTTTACATGTGCTTGTTATACTTTTGGTTTGTTTAAAATATGGTTACGGTTCTGATTTGCGAAGTGAAGCCCATGGCGTCTAGAACGGATCGAATTGTGCCATTCTTGTTTTTTGCACGCGCGTTGTCGTCTTCCTTAGGTCCTGGACGCGCCACAGGCGCGTCACCACACTATCTCCTCTCCAGGTGATTTCAGGCATGCATCATTTCCAGGGAGCATCCATACTGCTCCACGACCACCTGGCATTGTTTTAAGGTTCGGCAATTTCTCTTCGTGTTTTGTTACCCATGCTCACTTGCGCACAATCACAACATTCGCATCAACATCACAGTTCATCCACAACACCAACTTCCAGCACATGAGCGCTTTCGGTAGATCGGTGCGCAGTCTTGTTACGTGACTGTCAAAACAGATCTTGCTTTCTTGGCACTGATGACGTACCCAAACAAAAATCGCACGCCGGCACACACCATATCGGAGCACAATTTCACTGCACACTTGCGCATTTTAGAACTCTACTAAAAAAAAAAAAAAAATGCCCGGCAATGACGAAATCCGGTAGATACTGTCAACAGTTTGTGTAGATTGGCACTCATGATGCCAACCGTTTAATGCCCCAGATGACGGTCCAAAAAGCCTTCAAGTCCAGCCCGCACCTACGTGTCGGCAAAAAAAAACAAAAAAAAAACAGAGCCGGCGCCAACGCGGCGCGAGAGAGAGGGGGAAAGGCAGGCAGAAGAGATGATCTCCATAGAGCCCCATGCGATGCATCTGGAAACTCGGCAAGATCGCAGCACTTCCACTGCACACAGTGGAAGTGCTGCGATTCGATTTCTCTATAATGCTGTCCAGGCTGAGTCGCTCAAGTCGCCCCAAGGAAGAAGTCGGTGATCGCCCAAAACGCCGTCGTGTTCAGTCACGGCTCGTGGACCTTTTTCAAGGCCATGACGCTTCACACGTTGAATCGTATTACTGCTCGGATCAAGGTGCCTGTGAGGATATGATGACGCCCCCCAGAAAAACAGGGGCAGTGCAGATAATGGCGCGTCAAGTCCAGTCTCCGATCAAGGCTCTTCAGACGCCTCCGACGATCCCAGTCAAGAACGCCCAGCGGACGGGATCCCACTTCTGAATCCATTCCCGTGCACGCAGCGAGAGTACCAGCTATGTGCGATAGGGTGGGGAAAGCACGCCCGTCAGCGGATTAATTAGAAGCAGAACAAGGTAAGCGGTGGAACATTCCGCGCAGCGTGACATCGTCCCTTGTTCATTTATTTACGTGAACTTGTTTCTTTTATATACTTCTGGCTGGCACATCCAGGGACGTCTTTTGGTGGCGCTCCGTATTGCATCTCGTGTCTGAACATGCTAAAATAAACAGTTCGTACCAAACCTGTGTTTGAGTTACTTCCTTCGTACTTGCATGAGAGCAACTTGCCTTCGCAATAATACTCAAAAAGTAACTTTTTTTTTTTTTTTAGTTGCGGGGGGGGGGGGGGGGGTGGACACAACGTTTTCCCCACGACGCCTAGGGAACGTAATTTGGAATGGTTTCTCGACGTTCTATGAACGCCGTTGGTAGTCCGGATGTCGTAAACACACGTATCATAAACGTCGAGGGAGGACGCAACGGCCCACTGAGACGTGCATGTGACGTGTGACAAACGTCATTGGGAACGTTTTCTCGACCTTCGACGTTGTACGATCTCACGTTACAGACGTCTTCGACGTTCTTTCGACGTTTTCTTCACGTTTATGTGCTACTTGGGAACCTTGAGAGGTAGTGACGGTTATTGTCTCGCCTCCGGCCACGACGAGAGAAGAGGGGAAGGAGGAACTCCCCTCTTCACGAGAATCCCTTTTGTGTGACCCAGAAGTCGCTATTGTCCCCCTACAAGATTATAGAAGATTAACCCGTTACTCAAAATTCGTACAAAAGCAGCCGCTTCGGTGGCTGGAACGACTAGGTCATCCTCTCGACGTCAGCCTCGCGGTAGCTTTGCTCGTCCCGAGACGAATAACGTCACGATTGCGTCGGATGTCACGAGCTCTAAGCTGGGCCTTCTCCGAGCGCTTGCCAGAGTGGGCCGTTTATAACAAAACATACAGCCACCAGGCTCAAAATACAAACGTGCCATTGTCATTTACGGATATTGTGGATCATATTCAACCTATTTTTGAACACGATGGATATATTTCAAATTTCGTTGAAGTATCCCTTTAAGGTGCAGGAACAAGTCGTCCGACTGGCCGAGGACGCCGCTGGAGTCCAAGGGATTCTGGCCGTCGCCTAGGGGGTGATTGGGAGAGGACGTCTAGATGGGTCTCCGACCAATCGCTTAGTCTTTCTTGGCGCAATTAAAGGTTGCCTACTACTACTACTTAAAATTTTACATTTTACATCACATTTACAAATGTTAGCCCGCCAAAAAAATTTGGCGGGTTAATCTGAGAGTATCTGACAACCACGTAATCTGCGGCAAGACGCACTCTATCTCTTTCTTGCAGCAGCTCCAAAACCGCAGCCGCCGCTTCAAGGTTCTGGAAGGCTCTTCGGCACGTCTACAAAACGTAATTAACCAAAATCTCGCACTGCAAGAGCATTTCAACCAAAGAGCACGTCTCTGTGTCATTTTCTGGCCAAAAACACAAGTCCTAAAAGCATTCTACAAAAGCACACATCTCCAAAGAGAGTAAACTTTATTGTGGAAATGGAGTTTTCCATATCCCAGCCCTAGTCCGGGCACATCTCCGAAAGCACGTCTCCTGCAACCATTCCACTAAAAGCAAAGCCCATAAAGGAAATATCCTAGAGCCTATCGACTACAAGCAAATCTTCTAAAGCGGTATTCACAAAACGGAAAAATCTCGGACTTTCTCCCCGGCGCGCGCATCATACGACGGAAACGTCATGGCTTATGCATGGGAGAACAAACCGGGGAGAGGGGGGGGGGGGTTCGCTCGCCCCCCCCCCCCTTTGGGAAAAGGGGGGGGGGGGGCGAAGTCTTATTTCCCCCCCTTACTTAAGTGCCAGTAGCCGCGATTTTTAATGCGAAAGCATTAGCTGTCCCATGGAGCGAACCGGCGCAATCAGCTTTTGAAGTCGCGCTAAACGACACCTAAACTCCCCTGTCCCAATGGAGCGAAGCCTGTCGTCTCTAGCAGCGATTTGATGGACAGGCTCTGGCGCGCGTCATAGTTTCAAGGAACAAGGCTCCCATTGGCTGACGCACGGCGTAGTTCCAAGGAACGCCACAAGAGAAGCCCTCATTAGCGCACCCAGAATATTTGCCTGGGGGGGGGGGGGGGGGGGGTGGTTGTGAAATTTTGACAACCGATCGGAGGAGAGAGGGCTGGCCGGGGGGGGGGGGGGGGGTAATTTAACCCTTTTTTTATGTCCGTTTTTTTTTCCGTTTGCACGCGTCATTGCGAGATTTCATTTGCACTGCGCGAATTAATTTTAATCCCATCGACACGATTGCATTCTTTGGTATGTGCATTTATTTATCCAAAACGGTTGTTTTATATTCATAGAGAGGGAAGAGCAGTAACCTCTTTGAATTTTTCCTACATCGCACCCGCGTATTATCAGGCTGGTCTTTAAATGGTAAAAAGTTGGGGAGAAGTAATTTTTGAGAAAATGGCTTTTCTGATACTTGGACATAGCCACCCAGCTCTATACAAAATATTATTGCTCTATCTAATTTTGAAATATGAAAACAAAAAATTAAGTCTTAATTTTCTATGAACATTTGAAGGTAAACGTCCGGCAGCCCTCTGCCTGGTTTGGAATAGACATATAAAACGAAAAATAGGGACTATGACCAAAAATTAAATTTTTGGTTAGTGCCCCTATTTTTCGCTTCATGTCTATGAAATGCACATATTTCAAGTGCTTTTTTCTCGCTTCACACTTCTTTCACAAGCCAGCGTTACCGTGACTGAGAATGTCTCGTCTGCAAAACTTTGTTGCTCAACATTACACCAGTGGAACGAGGTTACCCGTCATGCAAATAAGGCCCGACCTGTGTGCAAGCCATCCGAACAACAGCAGTAACGCATAGGAACCAGTAACGGGACAACGGGAGGAAAAAACGTGGCCGAACCCGTGAAATCCTGTCCTGAATCCATTATTATTTTCGAGTTACGAAAATTATGAAAACAACATTCATGACTACAACCACTTCCACTCGAAATGTTCTCATAAGATTATTTGATTACTTGACACGAAACATAATTGAACGTCAATCCAAAAAATACCATTAATTTTCATTTTCTCTTCGTGTAACGTGATTATTGCGGCTCGTAGTTTTGTTTAGTGTGCCAATTTTAAGAAACGTAATAGAGTGGCTCTCAGCACTAGTTTGAGTAAATACATGTAAATTTAAGAAATAATAGGTTCTGGCAATCCAGTTAAGTAAAATATGCAAATCATATTCGCTTAAATAGTCTCAAGGAAGAGCCATAAAACGATTACGGCTTTGCTTTTGTTAGTCAACTCGCGAAGGAATAATAAAATACCCAAAATCGAAAAAAAAAGGATGCTCGTTGCCATTAAACATATTGCGACTTCTCTTTAACTCGTGCGCTCACGTTTTCTTAAAAATTAGAAACGTAAAAACTCTGACATAACTTGAACAAGAAAGAAAAACCAAGCAACAAAGACATCCAAAAAGAGGGGTCATTTCTAAAATTCGCTAAAAGCTAAAATAAATCAATCCCAAACTTAACGTTGCTGGTTTTAACTTTCAGGTCATTTTATTAGTTAGATGCAGTATACAATTTTGGACGTTATGTATATAAACAACAGAGTGACAAAGATTCGCGAAAAAAAAATCTAGTCACACTTACTGACAGTGACTTTCCAACGTAGATGCCCAAGTCATTTGGGTAAGTCGCTGCAGAAACTGGAAGATGCTGGACAGAGACGGATCGGTCAGAGGGTAAGGATGAGGGCGTCTGTTGAATGATCCACTTTTCAACGCTGGGAGTCATATATTCCGATGGTGATGCATCCGTTGGCTCCAAATCGCGATTTGTTTTAAGGGAAGTTGTAGGTAAGCACTGAATTTGGCTGGCGCTTCAATGAGGCGGCCTTGGTGATATAGGTCATCGCGGACTTTTAAATTCACACACCGATCGGTCTTAGCAATTAGTTGTTAGACTTTCACTGTGGAATGGGTGCACAATATACCAGTAGAGTAGATGCTCTAAGAAAGATAAAAATCGGCAGTTTTTTGTGTAGCTCGAAGCCCGGGTGTCACTCATGTGAGTGGGTGGCGCGCCGAATTCAATCGCTTCTGTGAAGTGCATGAAATGACGGCCTGGCGGAAAGGAACAAATAAATAGAAAGATAAAGAACGAGACAGAAAAGAGAAAGAGTAAGAAAATGCACAGCAAGAGAAAGAGAGAGAGAGAGAGAGAAACGTAAAGAGAACACGGAAGAAAAACTTTACGCCTCCTCCCTCTCTGGGGACGGCCAACAAATCATTTTAAAACACCCAACAGAGCCACAGCCTACAGGGTGACCCCCGTCCAATGGCCAATTGCAAAGGACACAAAGTGACAGTTAGGTAAAGACATATAATTCTTTTCTTTTTTTTTTTTTTGTCGGTTTGTGTTGAAGCGGAGCTGTATCGTCGGAAGGATCGCCCCAGGCGGCGGGGGAGTACCGAAGTGGAGGGAGTGTCACGAGTCACGACAATGTCGCTCTCAGGGGCGCTTCGAGCGGGCGTCTGCCTAATTGGGAAGCACGGGATGCATGGGAGGCTGCCGGGTGTGGTCTCGAGTCGTAAACCGTACCAAACATATCGGCTTTGGGTTCATTGTGTGAGCGGGCCGGGTTTGTGGGAGCGCCCATCTCCACGGCACTTTCTTGAGATGTCCGTCAAGGAGAGCGTGGGGTCTTTTGTGTTTTATTTTGGTTGTCCGTTTAAGAGAGCGTGTTGTTCTGCTCGTATGCTTTTATGACCGACCATCTGCCAGAAAGAAAATAGCGTGGGAATCTGGGATCCTGTTTGGTTTTGGACGACGGAAAGTGCCGGGCGGCGACGTCTGGTCACGCCCAACACTGTCATGTATATGTTAAATAAATCTATCTAAGTTAAAGTTTAATACCACCCTACTGAACTTCACTTCGCAACGTGTTCGTCATCAGGCCCATTGTTGCAAGTGGCCAAACACTGTCTACATCAACGACCTTCATAACTGTGACACTTCCGTATCCTCGGTAGTACAACCGCGGCCAGACCCTACTCGGCGCCACGCCAAGTCCGTTCACGACAACTACTTCGCACCTCCGTAGTTTCGCTAGTGCTCCGGTCCGCCGTCTCGACGGCACCCAGCCGCGGCTCCTCGGCAGTCACAATAGGTTGGGAGAGGAGGCGCCGGGGACCAGCATATCTCGGAAATCCAAATCCTTCAAACCCCTCACAAAGCAGGCCCGCCGTAGAAAAGACATGACCCCCACGAAGACTAGCGTAAGTCGGCGAAGGCCACAAGCGCGAAGCGCGCTGAACTGAACTTATCGCCTTCAAGAACATTTCCTGCAAAAATACGCAGTAAATGTATAACTCGATCCTAGATGGTTCAAAATGTGATGACGCACGCAGTCCATGCAATCAATTCATATAGAATCCTTTTGAAAAACCTTTTTGGAAACAAATATGAAAGTTTGTGTGTAACGCATATCTCAGCTTTTTTTTATACAACATCTACCCGCGCTACACAAAAATGAGAAAGCGTTATAATAACCTAAAGTGTGGAGGCTTTTTCTCTAACAGTTGGGGACAGAATGCGACTCAAAAACGACACAGCGGTTAACTGCTGGAGCCCAACGTCCCACTTCGTCTTTTGGGGCAGTTTATTTCTTCAAATAAGAAACATGTCTGAACATAGTATTAATAATGATTTTATATCTCCTACAGTAGATAGAGAAATTCAAGGAAAATAAAATATACGAATGTACACACCGCGACACCGGCGGTATTTCATTTTGCTCAAACAGCGTGTCGAGGGACGCAAAACTTTAACACCTAGGTTGGAGCCTGAGATGAACCCGTTTTACCGCTTAAGTAATTGCGAAAATAGTGTAATTTGTTAATGTACTTACGATAAAAAAATCCGGAACTGACTCCTTCTTACTTACTTTGTCACGCCGTTTGCATCATCGTCAATGCAACGGGGGCGAAGGGGTTCCGATTGACCGCTACAGAACTCTGGGGGGGAGGGGGGTTAGAACCCTCAACCTTCCCCCCCCCCCCTCCCGTGGGTGCGCCACTGCGGGAGACTGTACAGACCGCGACACTGTTAGCGTGAATACGATCATCGGCGGTTTTTGCATTTTGCTCGGACAGTGTATCGAGGGGCGCAAGGTTGTGACACCTAGATTGGCGCATCAGATGAGCACTTTTCACGTACCACATAGATAATTTTGGTAATAGTGTGTCACATATATTACGGAAATTAGTGTATATTACGGAAATGACTCGCTTGAGCCGTGCACATCACCAGTGCAGCGACGAGGGGGGAAGGAGGATGGGAGGGGGCGATGAATTTATTTACCCTCCTCGTTGCGGACATTACATTAAAAAAATCGTCAAAATATGCACACAAAAAAAAATTACACCATCTTCCCGAGGGGAACCATGGGGTGATGCGGAGCATCGTGTTGGTTCCGAGGAAAGAGTCAGTTGCGTGCTGACGTCGAGAGATGGCGCCACCGACTGCCCTAGCGTTACCCCCTACGCGAGCCTTCGTCGCGGCTCGCGTCAGAGAAACTTGAAACGCTCGCCGCTCGCCGTTTATTTTTTTTTCACACTTGAAGGAGAGGTACAAAAAGTGAAGGTACAAAAAACTGGCAAAATAAAATTACAGGGGACACTCAAGACTGCTTACGTCTAGGAAGGTGAAAGCATTATAGTCCCGCGGGGGAAATGTTTTCGAGTAATGTATCTACACATATTAAAGTTTAGAATGACATATAGGACGACGACGAGGGGGACGTCCTAGACATCGACGCCAAGTACGGCGTCTAGGACGACCTCGAGGACGATCTCTCGGACGACTTTAAGAACGACGTCAAGAACGGCATCTAGGTTGACGTCCTAGAGGACGACGTCAAGATTAACGTCTAGGACGACTTTTAGGGCGACCTTAAAGGGGCCCTGCAATCATATTTAAGCGTCTACCTTTTTTGCGGTTTCCACGTCTCTTGGGGTTCAGGCAAGCCAAACGGCACGAAGAGAGTATACTAAATATCAGTGCGTCATATTTTAAACGGACGAAGTGGAAACCTCCTCTACCTACGGGGGCGACCCGCGGTGCTGAAAGCGCGCAAAATGTGAAGTCTTTGGTCCTGGGCTTACTACTGGCCAGGGCCGATAAAAGGTTTCTTTTTAGTCGAAATACAAAATATAAGTGGCGCAAACTGTTTCAATTACTTATAAAATTAGTTTTTGTTCAGTATTTTAGATCAGAAAAGAAACAAATACACTTTATAAAGTACAAAAAGAAGAAATGACCTGTCAACATACCCGCCACCAAGCAGTGGAAAAGGCGGCGCATACTAGAAACTTGTAGTCGGATCAGGCACCGACGAGCGGCAAAGCATAGAAAGGTCCCGGATGTACGCGGTGGCGCTGCGGTCGAGGATCCAACCGGTTCCGAGTGTTCCGAAGGCCTTCGGCGAGAAGGAATTTGGCTTGCGGTTCGGCTGTTTGGCGGTATGGCAGCGAGAAGTGGCTCCTGTTCTGAACTGATCTTTACCCCGTGTTTGCTGTCGTTTGTTGGCATTGGGCGAAGAATCTCTTGCGAAAGGAACGGGCAACGACGGACGTGCGTGGTGGTGGTGACAGCGACAGCCCGGTAACTTGGTCTGAACTTCACCCCGGTCCTGAGCCTCAGGGCATTGTAAGGATTCTCATGAAAGGAACGGGCGACGACAAACTCGTCGACAGCCCATTCGTCGAATAGGGCAATTCGTCGAAGGGCAACTTTTCGAACGGGGAAATCGGTCGAAGGGCGACTCGTCGAATGGGTTGAATGACGGTTCGAGGTAAAAGTTTGTGGTTCCTTTTTATCTTGTGACCTAAATTTTTATTTGTGTTTGGACTAGGGACAGCGCTTTGGTCAAGTTACAAGATTGAAAGAAAAATTACAAGAGGGCGAAGACAGGAGAGAATTGTTAGACTGTTGTGTCCTTGATACGTAGAACTCAACTTTATTCGAGTATATATAACCAGCCCGTGTGGCTGGCGGATTACATGGTGGAGAGTCGCTCCCACGCTCGGCGGGGACGCGCGCGGTCTCGCGGTCCGCAGGAGCGCGAGGCACGCGAAAACGAAACCTGACACGCGCCCGGCTTGGTGCTCTCTTGACGCGTGGTTCCATCTGGTGCAACCTGGGGGAACCCCAATATACGCGACTCCTCGGTGAGGACCGGGGCGCAAGAACTTAAATACACAACAAGACAAGTTGGAAAATGTGTCATCTCAGGATTGCCCCTTTGTTACCTTTCTTTATTACTTATTCTGCAATGAGCCGCCGCAGACTGCCGCCGCGAATAGAGTGGACGGGTGGGCCAGGTGGGTCGACAATTTTCTGATGAGCCGCCGCAGACTGTCGTGCCTATTGTACACATTTTTTTACCGAAAGAGTTAAAACATAAAAGAGAGAACACGGATTATTATAGGGCAGTATTTGCTTTAAAATTGAAGCAAAAAGATTATATATTTGGAAGCTTTAAAAAAGCAGCGACCAGTTGGCCTCTTCGATGAGTTTTCCTTCGACGAGCTGCCCTATGACGAATTGGACTATTCGACGAATGGACCGCCGACGAGTTGGCCGTCGACGAGTTGGCCTAGACCCGGCCCCGTGACATGGTTTGTTTCACCCCTGATCAGACCCTTGACGGTGATGTCCCCATGATGCGGTGTAGGAGCTCCGCTGGGACTATCGGCAACAGCTGCAGCGATAAAGGCGCACCTCCCCAAGGATTCCTCGATAATCCCCTCCCGATCCCGAAACCCAGAAGCAGAATGCGAGTGCAATAAACCCTTATTGCCGAGAGCTATGTAGTGTTGCGTCCAGTTGATCCAGAGACAGGAGAGTGGAGAATCAGAGAACCCACAAACTTTGAAGGTATGCAGCCTGAATTTTAGGTTCTTGTGCAGTGCCCCATTGGACTAAAGACATAGATGCTACTCTTTCCAAAAAAAATATTTTTTCGTCTTTAATCATGAATAGATTATTGCGGTCACCAACCGACAGTCTCCAGGCCAGCCTCCAGCATGCGAGCTCTAGACGGGTCAAAAAGACAATGTTAAGTGGTGCAAATCCTTACTGCTTCACAGCAAATATGTTTGTCCTAACTTTAGCGCATGAAAAAAAAAAAAAAAAAAAGATTTGGCAGAACAAGTAGAAGCGCAATCCGGGAAGGGGGGGGGGGGGGGGTCGAGGTTTGTTGGTTTGCCTTTTTGCTTGAGAGCTAGCTGGTAACGCTACTGGGCTTATGTGATTTATGTGATGCGGCGTTGTGACGTCAGGTTCGCTGGATTAACAAGTAACTCTAAGGTCCATAGAAGTGGGAGGGCAAATGCATTGTCATTTCCCAAAATACTTTCCTAAAATAAACCGATTCCAGACCTACTAGACATCGTCATCAGTTTTCTTCAACTCCCATATTTGCCCGGACTAACTAACACATTCAAAAATTCTTTTTTTGTGCATTCTATATCAGACTGGAACAATCTCTCGAGTGATGTTTTTTTTTTAAAGCAACTTTCCTGCCGCGCTAGATAGTTATCTTTGACAACTGATGTGACTGTGTGCTGTACAGTGTTCATGCAAAGTGTAAATGTGTGTGTTTATAGTGGCACAAATGGTAGAATGCGAGTGCCAAGTGCGCAAAAACGGAATGTGTCTGAATCATACGACGTGATCAGTTGTAGCAGCTTTTGTGTTTATAATGAGTGTGTTTTCACCTGTGTGTTGCCCTTCCTGCTTGGGCCATTTCTGGCCTGCAGTAGTATATATAAATAAAAATAAAAAATTGAGTTGGGTAGCAAACAGATAAATCTTAACACAGTATTTGCAGTGCAATTAATGAAAATGTATACATGTGCTCCAAAAGTTATTTCTGCTGTATGAAAATAGACTTTCAGCTGCTCTATAGTGCTGCAAAATAGCTTGGACCAATGTAGGACTCATTATCAAGCTTATCCTAGAAAGATAAGGAGGACCTAAACCAATTTGCCTAGGACACCTGGCGACGTAGTAAGCCTCCTGCAAGAGCATGTATTGTTTTTCCCAATCATATTTTTTTTCCAGTTCCTTGAAAACTATATTAATGGGGTTCCATACATGCACAGCAGATGTATCCCTCCCACTGCCACCTGCAAAGTACAAATTCCTTCCATGAACCACAGAGAAAAAAGGAAACAGGCCAAGTGTCGGCTTTTCAGTAATCTTTATCGTGACAAAAGTGTGTATACTATAAGAAGCATACAAAATGTTTTTCCTCTACAAAAACTGAAGGCCACACACAGTATTTGTCTGGCAAGACTTTTCACATTGGGAAATGTGTCGTATAATGATACAAATCTATATAAAAAAGGTCCATACAGAGCCTTTACGCAGAGGTCAGCAGCCACAATGCTGTCCCCTTTCATCCGACACCGTATCCTGTCAAGGAATGGATGCCCACAACGGTCGCACGACAGAGCCACACCACTGCACAAGGAAAGCATTTCACAGAGCCCTTAGGAGGTTCTCCGAGCATCTCAGCTTGATCACAATCTCCTACTGTTTTCTGCTCTCCTCTTACAGCAAGTCTACAAAAAAAAAAAAAAATTAATTCGTGTAGAATGTTGCTCAGTCAGAGGCATGCTATGCCATCAAAGTGCCAAATGTGAAGATGCACCAGTAAACTTCTGCATGTGAAACTGCAAATGCAGTGATCAGACCTTCCGAGCTTGTGGCATTTCCAGGCTTGGAGTAAGGACATGGTTCAATATGAGCTGGCAACCTTGTCTAGCCCCCGTTAACATGCACTTCTCTCGATGACGGCCGGCAGTGACCGTGATGACAAAAGGTGCCCCACGCAAGCCTCAGGGCGGTTGCTAGAAAGCGTGAAAAGAGGCTGTACTAATACTCATCAGTGGATCAGTAGAGTAAAGTGCATCTGGCCATGTGGATCTTTTTCAATGCAGTAGCAGATTAGGTAATTAAACTTAAAGTCGCATCAGCAGCATCCCAGAAAATGAAAAGTATGAAAATAAAGTCCTGTGTTCTGACCAAATGTAGTTACTCCAACAAATAAACAGCTTGGGTGCTAGCAAGTAACACAGACACAGCCAAAAGCGTGCCCGTGTTACTTGCTAAGGCAGAAATCTCAATGACAAAAAAAAAAAAAAAATGAAGCACTTATTATTTGTGAACATGGCCTACGATCAATGTGAAAGCAAAACCTGTCTTCTTTAGCGCAGTTTTTAATTTGTAAACCCGAATTTCGGGTAAAATATAGACACAAAATGCAGTGTCCAAATTAATGTTTTCCTATGCGGGGAGCAAGTCGTCTGCTTCTGCACAGGGGTTGCGGTGACGTCAGAACAACGCAGAGTTCTCATTGGCTTTGATTGGAAGTATAGTGGGTAGACCTCAATGCTAGGTGCCTTGAGGTCTACCCCTATTTTTTTTCAATCGGCCAATAAGAGCTTGGCATTTTGACATCATCGCAGCCCCCTGTGCAAGAAGTAGACGAACTTGCGATCCGCATTGACTGCACTTTGCTCAGTCGATCCACCAAAAGTATGCATCTGCCAAAGAACAATAGACCCATGTACGGGGGGTTTTGAACCTGTCGACTGTAGCAACGCTTCCGCTCGAATGAAGAACGCACGTTCCCGCCATGACACCTGACTTCAACCTTTAGTAAACCAAACATGGCTTCCGAACTGCGCCGTTGGACGAACGACGACGAGGCTACACCACACACCTGGCCAACAGCAACAACAACCCTGGGCTCTCTTCCTCTCGAGATCCACTCTCCGACCTACAACTCACGCTCACGAACAAACAACAAGCCAGAGTGGGCAGAGTCCGCTGCACCGCCCACACTGAAACGTCGACGGAACAGACACTTTGAGAATGGAAGTCTGAGAGAAAACAAAACGGATGGGAGAACCACGTGACAGAGGTTCGTTCCTTGCACCACGCCGGCAACCCGCAGTCCTGGCACTTTGCAGTTATTGCAGCGGCCCATCGGTCGGGCACTGGTCGGAGCGAACGAACCGACGCACCCCGCCTGCCGGTGCACGTGGGGCGGGGCTGGCCGCCGGTGGGAGTGGGAACGGCTCTGGGGCTGCGGTGTCGGGAGCTGCCCTCTCACTGGCTGGACTTGGACTGCTTCCACTCGTGTATGCGCCGCTTGAGGTCCTCGGCTGTTTGGTAAAAGGGAGGGGTCAGATGCGGCAAACTTTTGCATCCTCTCTCAATTCATAGGTGCGGTGCAAACCCATTGAAATCAGCTATCTATGTAAGATCACCAGAAAACTAAGTAGCCGAAGAAAAAGTCGCCCTTTTGCTGTACCAGCGTGGCAAAGGCAGTGGTAACACAGACGCGATGTGTTAGTGTGGACAAACTGTACACATGTGGAGACTGGATGGCACAAATAATAGCTGGATGCCATCGTCTGCGATGGCAATGCAAATCAGACCTTTTCGGAGCCTGTTGGAGTGCGAGACTCAGTGGACAAAGCGTGCGGAAAACCGAACAATTGGAACGCGGCAGCTCCAAGCAGGGTCCTGCCACCAGCTTGAGCCAACTACCTCAACCAGTTGCCACAAAGTGAACACGTCTAAAGTAGTTGATGCTTTTTAATGCACAAGCATTGACTTTCTTATGGAGCGAGCTGACGTCATCAGTCTGAAGCGCCAAAACGACAGATAGTTTTCTTCGGTTCCATTGGCTGGCGCGTGTCGACGGGGCTCCCAATGGGAGCTGCGTTTGTTAGTTTCCACGACTGCTCACCCCATGGCACTGTGTGTCCATCAGCGCGGAGCGTCCAAGGTCACCAGGAGAGCACACGCGCCGACCAACGACGAAAAGTATGTAGCAGACGAAAAAGGGAGCAGATGAGCGGCTTGCATGCTTTCGCATTCACAACTCGTAAGGAATGCTTAAGGGGTGTCCAAACAGGATACTACAAAAATCGTGAGGGCACATGACTCCTGCAAAAATTGTCAAACTTGAAACAGCCGGTAGTCGTCGGTCGAATGTCTGTTTGCACACCGGCCAAGCCAAATTCACGATTTTTCTCCTCGCCTCCTCCACTTTTCTTTGACGTCGATGCTCGTCAGACTTGACGTCACACGCCACCTGCCAATGGTGTGCCTGATGCCTGTCTTATCTCCCGCGGCTCACGAAGTCACCGACCTTGCCACCACCGTCACTTCGGCAGGAAGGCCAAAGAGGTCCGACTTCGGGTGGATTTGGGAGATTCCTGCGTCAAAGCGCTTGTTTCGGCCGCTCCGGCTCAGCTTTCTTTGTCAAAATCCACGTTCGTTGCTCGAAAAAAATAAATAAATAGAGTGCAGTGCGCAACAGTGAGACTTTTAGTTGTATGTAGAAACACGGAGAACGTAAGAATATATAATTAATTTTATTAAACTCCAAACCAACCAGGTTTGTTTGTCTATACGAGGTACGTTGGGAACAAGAGCCACGGGAATCCGATCCAATCCAGAGAACTGCTGGAAGATGACACGACCTTGGACACGACGTGCGCTCTCCTGGCTTGCCCCCTCACACTCGAGTCTTCCCTTTTCCGTTTTCGGGACTTCCAAAGCGGCGGAGGCCTTGAGCGATTGACCGACAGCCAACAGAGCGTGTGAGTGGCCCTCCGAACCCACGTGATGAGCAGAGCAAGGCCGCTGTGGAGGTAGCGAGGGGGAGATTCGACGGAGGGAAGTTTCCCCCCGGCAGATTTGACAAGGGGAAATTTCCCCCCAGCGGCCGGAAGCGGAGCGCCACACGATTTGTCGAAGTCGTGCGTTTTGTAGTATCCTGTTTGGACACCCCTTTAGGTGTATCTTTTTCCTTTGCTTTTCTGATGCTCTCTTTCGCACTCTTTCTCTGGCGAAGCCTGGAGCGCACTTGTTTTACGGAGCAGAAAGTCGCTGTAGGTCAGCTCACGAGTTGTTTTCCTACCTTTGCGAGTAACAGGGATGCACTCGAGGAAGACGTTTGGCTGGCACTGGTGTTCAATCAGTGAGGGGACAAGGTCTCTCAGTATTCGACTGCTAATCGACTTCTGTTTCTTTTTGGTGACCAAAAATGATTAAGTGCCAGCCATATAACACATTCTGCGTTAAAAAGGAATGCAAACCTCGTAAATGATGTTTTGCAAAAAAAAAAAAAAAAAAAAAAAACTACACCCCAAATGCAGTGCGTAAGCAAAAGTGATGAATGCTTCATGCCTCACGAATGTGAAAAGTTTGTTTCGAGCACTATTTCGCAAAAAAAATAAAAATTTCTATGTGGTGCATTTAAAGGGAAGCTGAATTGGAAAAGTTAGAGGTGAATTCTAGCATATTTTTGTTCCTAGAATTTGAATATCAGAAGCATTTGGGCCCAAACATATCAATAGACATGAGAAAAACCGAAAAACCAACCGCTGGGTGTGACGTCATACCCAAAGGTTTCAGCTGCCTTGCGCTTGCTGCTTGAAGGAGAATAAGTAGCAGTTCTTGATTAATTGGGTCAGGCTTGCAGAATGTGCAGAAATGTTGGACTCCTTATATAACACGTCAAATTTTTCCCTTCCACTGAACATGTCTGGAAGAAGGGACTTCGGTGGTATTTCGAAAATGCTGCTGTGGCTACTTGGCGCATCAATATGAAATATAATTCTGATATTCGTTGTTCTGGAGGCCAAATGAAGATGATGTAAGTGTTTTTCCAAAAACACAGAACCGCTTTAGTTTCCTTTTAAAGGAACTTCAAAAATTGGATGAAAATTGGCAAAATCCACTACCATATAATTAAAAATGCTCGGTGCTATGCAAACATTTTTTACTCCCTTAGAGCATGGAGTAACTGCACGGCACCACCAACATGCCATCAGTCAGCTTCAACAGGCACGCACGGGCCAAGCTGTCCTAGACCCAAAGACGCACGAGTGAAATAAAATTTTGAGGCTACTAGTTTATGCTTTTGCACTCAATTACTGCAACCCCTAATTGCCGACCCAATTTTATGGGGCCAGCTCTTAACGCATTCGTGTATGCGGCCCGTGGCCTCAACGTTCATGTCACACCAATGAAGCCACGGTGCATTCAGGCGATGTTATGAGCGCTTTAGAAGGTTCACCGTAAGACGGTTGTGCAAACACCGTAATTGCATCGCAATGTTTGCATGACATCATCGGCGTGACGATCCTCATGCGACATTAAGAAGTCGCATGACCTCACCCGATACTGCGACACCACGTTGTCATGCAGTCACGTGATGTCAAGTCACACCATGACATCACAAAGAGTCCACAACTGTCATAAATTTAGACCGCCTTCGGGACACACCAAAAGACTGGCAGTTTTTTTTCACAACATCTATCCGTGCCCCATACTACTGTCAAACCCGTTTGTAACGAACAGCAGGAAACGCTACGATCAGTTCGATATAGCAAGTAATTCGATATAGCAAAAAACATTTACAACGAACTTCCACAATGCGTTCATGGTAAGGCGAGAGCTTCTCTTTCTTTCTCATCTCTTCGCTTCCACCTTGTAACAACGCGCTGAAAATACTTTTTTTTTTTTTTGCATGCGTGCAATGTTTTTTTTTTTTTTTGCTTAAAGGGGCGATGCAACGAGTTTTGTATTTTGCGCAAATACCGCTTAGAACGGATCTCTGACGTTAATGACCTGTGAAATACCCGTTCGTTTTTCACCACACGCAATCGAAGTCGCAGAAAAAAAAAATAAAGAAAAACGAGCAGAGTTCACCCCCTCAACTCGAAGCCAGAACAAGTGGCCACGTGATCTGGAGCCGATTCTATGCCGCCAATGTTGATCATACCCATGCGCTGGGGTTGGCAAGGCACAGGACACGCGCTGAGTTTCAGACATTGTTATGGTTCGGCTGTTGTCATCATTCCAGCGATTGGACACAGGACACTACCTGAATGCTTCTCGAGCTATCGATTATCACGAGCCCAAATCGAGTACCCACGCAATTCTCGGGTCCAATCTATGAGCCGCATTCAAATATCGTCATTGGGCGGTACTGCTACCGCCCAGCTACGTCATCAGGTTTTGCGAAGGAGAGATTGAATGAAAACTCTCGGTTTTGTCCTCGAAATTACAGCGCAACAAAGCAGTTTCTTGGTCAGTGGCGTTACGTGCGAGTATCATTGAGTCCCACTAGTGCCAGTAATCTCGTGTAAAGTGAAAAAACATTCCAATTGAATATCGTTGCACCGCCCCTTTAACTCTCTTTCTGAATCGGTTCTCTTTGTGGGCAACCGTTTTGGGATGAAAAGTTTTTTTTTTTCTGTGCTCGCGTGCAGAATGTATTTTTTAGCTTTCTCCCCTTCTGAATCACTTCTCTTCGCTCAATTATGTTCGCAACTTGAGCTTTTGGAATTTTCTTTCTTTCCTACTTTTTTTTGGGGGAAGGGACAGGCTAGAAGACGATTGTTTGTGTGTTTTTGGAAACCTTCCCAGGGAGAAAAAGTTTGATATAGCCAATATGTTCGTTATAAAACATACTTTTTACATGCATTTTTATTTAAATTTTCCGTGAGTTCGATATCGACAATAATTCGTTGTTTGTGGGTTCGTTCTAAACGGGTTTCACTGTACTGCCCCGCGTCGACGGCTGGCATCGCCGCAGGGCGCCAGAGTCCCGCCCGAGGCCCCCACCTGGCCTGAGCATGTCCTCGGTGAGCGGCTGCCGGTTGAAGGGGTCCGTGTTGGAGTTGAGCAGGTGGCGCACTATGGTGCCCTTGTCCACCACGTTGCCGCTGGGGAGCACCACGGGGTCCTCCATCAGGGTGTCCATCAGAGGGTCTGCACAGGTCACCGGAACACACCCACACATCCGGTAATCAGACCAGAGGCCATATTGGGCCTCGGAAAGAAGCCCACGATGGGCCCACCGGACGCGTACCATGCGGTCCCATAGACGGTACAAGCTTTCACATGCGTCTGCTTTCCCACAAGGCGCGCAGAGGCCCATAACTGCCGCTTATAAAAGGACAGCAGCGAATGGCGAGGTGCTGATAGCATTCTGGTTCAGAAATATGATTTGCGCCGGGATTTATTTCTCATTAGTACCTTGCCATTCACTGGCTTCTTGACGTAAACGGCGATGACTGGCTGTTGTTTGCAGCCACTAGATGGTGCAACAGAACCGGCCCAAATACAATGCTGGATCTCTGTCACAATTTTCTTGTGGCGCCAAACTTTATAAGCAAAATCGGGGCTGTTCATAGGTACACACCAGTATACTAGTAAGTTCAATGGCAGTGTCAGGAAGGAACGCTTGCTCACAATCGGAGAAAATGTGAGAGCAAAAACGGTCATCCCTTCCTTGTTTCGCTGGTGTTCGCTTTGTGTCTCAAGGTGCACGAGTTTCACGTACTTGAGAAGATGATAAGAGTTATTATAATACATGCTAGAGTCTATGGGACTTCTGGTTTCAAACTGAAACAGACAGCAACCAGTCCTCTTTAGCAGTGCTCCTGAGAATTTTTATGGGTGAACGCACGTGGATTTTGTCTTTTCGCCTGAGAATAACAGGAATTACCTTTCTTATTTGGGACGTAGCGAGTAGTATAGTCGGCATCAAAATGAGCAGGCTCAACAGAACGACGGCCAGAGTTGCAAAAATCTCGCATGGAGAGCCCCTGTCGCGATAAGCCGTTGAGAGCGAGGCTGGAACGAACTGCTGCAATTTCACGCACGGGAAAGGTTGGTAGTAATGATAAGCCGCGCATCTAGCCAACAACAACTGATTGTAAACAAAAAAAGAACCCAAAGAAATAACACAAAAAATATATAAATGGCATGATAATGCATTAAACCCAAAAGCCAGCCATACAACGAGAGGCATCAAGTTCATACTAGATGTACAACTTATTATTTCTACCAACCTACCCCACGCACGAAATCGGGGCAGTCCGTTCCAGCCTCGCTCTCAGTGGCTTACCGCGACAGCGGCACCCCAAGCGGGATATCTGTCGTTCCGGCCGGCGTTACGACAAGTCAGCTCATTTTGATGCCAACTGTACATACTTTGTTACCATTACAAAAGTGAAATTGCTTTAGTTACAGTATTTTTCTCATCAGTAAGCGATGCTTAACTTCCCAGTATTCCGGGTCGAGTCCTATGTTCCAAGGCAAGGAGGTAAAGACAAGCGCCAAATTTAAGCAAAAATAATGGTAGAAAAAAAATATAGGACTTGTTCAAGGAGCACCAACATTCCGATGGTGCCAATAATGATAATCTGCGAGATTTATATGGCACTAAAATGACCTCCATGTACGAGTGGTTAAAGGGGCAGTGAAGTGCTTTTTGGGATCCTCGTTTTATGGACATAACTCAATCTACGAGCTCTAAGCATGCTAAAAATCCCGAAATTACATTTATGCACGGCCAACTTGCATACTAAAAAAGTGATAAAAGATTGCGCGGGACTGGTCAGCCACTCGTCCACGCGGGAAGCCATCGTTCGCGAGTGGCTGACAAGTTCCGTCTGTCATTCGACCATGTTCAGCAAGGTTCGGTACAAGTCGCCGACCGATTATTCGGACTTCTCAGGGACCGGAAAAACGTCCGAATAATAGAGCAGTCCGAAAAATCAGCAGAGTGAAAAACTTGCCTTTATAACTTCCAAGTGGGCTTAAAAAAGCCGTAAATAGTGCCTTGCTTCAGGTTACGCCTCCGTTTGCGTTCGGCAACTTTCTGTTAGCTTGAGAATCGCTGCCTTCTTTTCTAGCGTTATGGTAGAGTACTTTCTGCGCTTCTTAACGACACATCGCGGCGGCAGAAGAACAGACGGGGCCATAACGTCCAAGCCAGCGTTGTACGAACGAGATGAGAGGCGCAAATCCACAGGCGCAAAATGGCAACTGGCAACGAGAAAGTTGGGCGGAGGCGCAAAAGGATGGAAGGAAACAAAGCAAAATCATAATATTGATGATGATGATGATGTGCAGGCAAATAAAAAAAAGGGCTAGCATAGCGTCACCTAGCGGTAGGACTCGGGAGTACTCAAGTAGCACTGCCAAACCAAGCCAATCCATTTGCAGCCAACATAGAATTCAAAATGGCCGCTTCTCGGTAGTGTTTCCCGCTGATCTCTCGCGACAACTTTGTCCGAATAATCAAACTTTCGGACTTCAAACTGCCCGAAATACTGGTCGTGAATATGCACTATTTCTATGGGGTAAGTTCCTCCTTTAGGTCTGAAATATCGAACAAGTTCGAATTATCGAAGTCCGAAAAAACGGTCGGCGACTGTACTGCCATATGCCGTTCTGCAACAACAGTAAGTGTTGCAATCTTTTATCACTTTTTCAATATGCAAATCGGCCACGCATGAATGTAATTTCGTTTTTCTTAGAATGCTTAGAGCTAGTAGATTGAGTTATGACAGTAAAACAAGTACCTCAAAAAGCACTATAGTGCCTCTTTAAAATGCGTAAAAGTATGCGCAATATAAAATATTAGTCTTGTGCGAATAGTAGATTTCGAGTTCGAAGCGAATAGTGGTTTTGGCCGAATATTTTCGATTAGAATATCGAATAGTTTTTCTACGCCTTTCACTACCATTGCACAATACTTATACGAAAACCCAGCTAAACTTGTGAAGGCTGTTCCACTTGTTCACTTATAAGCTAAGTTTACTTTATCTATATTTATGAACTGTGACCTCAAAAGGTCTGGTGTCTTGGGATGGCAGTAAACGACGGATTTGACATCAAATGAATCCTGTAGAGATGGTCAACTATACCCAATGGAGTGAATTTACAAATCTTGCTATATAAAATATTCTTTCTTTAATCTCGAGTTAAAAAAAAGAATGAATCGTGCATGATGAAAGCAGGTTGTAAGGGCATCTCTGCCTAACATATCATACTCTTGCATAACAGTTTAATTTTGAAACGTTTACTACAATGTAGATGTATACATTCACAAAGTTTTCATTTATTTTCAAATACAGTCCGCACAGGTGCACCATCCCGCTTTGAATGTATGCTTTACTTCCAAGCATGCAATTACAATATTCATACTCTTCCAAGTGTTTATCACGGCGGGTTACCCCATTGAGTGCGCTTCTTACAAAGCACCGGTGCACTGCGGAGAAGCAACACCCGCAGAGCTCGCTTTCGCGGGTATTGCTTCTCCGCAACGCACCAGTGCTCGGTAAGAAGCGCACTCAACGGGACTAACCCGCCGCAATCAACACTTCGAAAAACGCGAGTAGTGCAGTTCTTCTCGAAGCGAATATTGAATAGTGTATTATTCGGAACTACTATTCGAAATTTCGAATATTTGCACAACCCTATAAAATATGTTTTTCTCTTTATTACAGTGCTGAATTTATCGAGCAGCAAGAGTTTTCTGGCTTTTCCCCATTTTAAAAGTTTTCGAGCATGCAGACACGAGTTTTGAAAGCTACAACAAACTTATCTTTGCGCCCACGTGAAAGCAGAAGAGTGAATAAAATTAATGTTATCTATTGCAAATTGCACTCATTACTTGGCTTTACTTTATTTTGATTGTCTACATGCACCGGTACGTACTGACCCAGTGTTAGTGTGTAGGGGAGAGTGGGGAGGAATGGGACAGTGGGACAGCTAACACATTTCTTCAGTGAATAGTCCCAAAAAGTTGAAGTGCTAGACTGATGATACTGTGGAAGCAGTGCTTTCCACTGTAATGGCATACCTGTTTGGCTTGGTGTACACTATTTGAGCCAGTGGTTGCCACTTTGGTGCTCAAACGTAGCACACATTCGTTTTGCTCGATTCTTGAACCAAAACGGTTTGGCCAACGGCTGTAGTAAACCAACATTAAAAATATATGTTAATAGGTTACTTTTAACCACCGCTGTTTTAAGCTTACCACCTCGCATGTTGCCAAAATTGGCAATTTACCGTGCGCAAAGCAGTTTGGGAAGAATGGGACAGTGAGATGGTGGCAGAAATGGACAGCGTCTCAGTCCTGCCTTTATAAAGATTGGTGATCTGACCGTTAGATCAAGACAAAGGTTAACTTGTAATAATGGTGAATCATCCAATTTTAGTTCATATATTGCATTTAGGCCGCCAATTATTTGTTTTGTGTAAAATGTTATTACACTCTTAATCCCCGGTCCAAAACCACAAACAATCAGAGGAAAAGACGACTGCAATCGGGCTTCATGTCTGATGAAGACCCTTCTGCCTATAATATTCACTAGTACAATTTTTGGCTCAATGTTGCACGTGTCCTATTCCTCACTGGGGGAGGGTGAGATGAAACACACTTTTGCTTTTGCCTTTTTTTTTTTTACATTTCTAGTAGAGTTAAAACAAAGTGCTGTTCAGCTGATGTGAAGGGTCTTTCATGCTATATTTAAGTCCACTGAACTTGTTTCTATGTGCCCATTAGAATGCACAAAAAATAATTTCATTCCTCCCCAATCTCCCTTAGTTCTTGACATCTCTCTTGATTTTCGAGATGCTCTTCATTGCTTCAGCACCCCTGCAGAAAAGTGCCGATGCTGTGTTTGCACTAACAGTGTCGAACAGGGTACACATCGCGACACTGTTAGCGCGAACACGACATCGGCGCATTTTCGCATTTTACTTCTAAATAGTATTAGCGAGCACGAAATTTTATCGCTTACATTATAGAACTAATTGAGCTCTTTCCGTAGCGATAATAACTTGGATGACATTCCTTAGTTTCAAAGAGAAAAACTGGAAAAACCGGCGATCGCTTGTTCGCGCTAACAGTGTCGCGCTCTGTACATAAATACATATGTGAAGACATTTTAACACCATTTTAATGTTATAAATTTGAGAGAAAAATGCCGAAACTGTCCAATATTTTCACCTGTGAGGCTAAGAAATGTTCCAAGCTATCTAGTATGTATGAATTATTCATAATATTTGCTGTCATAATCAAGCGCACGGAAAAAATGCACTCACTTTTTCCCATAGAAATGCATTACTCGAAATCATTTTCAGACTGGTTGCCAGAGGCAGACTTAGCATTTTTCCGCTCTAGGCTTATTTTTTTTGTCAAATAAAAAATAAAAGAATTTATGCATACAGCAAGCAGATTTATAAATCCCCTCGATTAAAATAGCCGCGCCAAATCTGTAGTTTACGTTAACAGTTCATAAATATAGTTACCGTAATATCCCGAGTCATTGCCCACCCCCCTGCCGCCTGAAATTCATAAAAAAAGTGGGGTGGGCCAATTCTCGGTGGGTAAGCACAAAAAGTTGAAAAAAAAGCGCAAAAACCGCCCATTTTTCTTTGGGTATCTAGCGCTGCTGTGCAAGAGATACATTCAATTCAAAACACGATTTAGTTTTATTGTTTTATACACAAACTCATCTCTGTTACGTCACGGCGCGGTGGTGGCGCGTCGGGCGCACTTCCGGTCTGGGGCTGTAGGCGGAAGGCCCCATGTGAGACGTGTATTCCTGCGTTGTTTTGAAAGGAATCAGTCAAAAACCTGCCTTCTCGTCAAACCGCCGCGACTGGGGCTGTACCAAAAAGGTCGAGAAATTTGTTTGAAGGTCAGTTTTCATGTGCTCGGTTCGTCCGAGAACGTGGATATGTGCCGTGAAAAGGGAAAACCAGACGCCGTCGGACCACGATTGCTTGGGCAGGAAGCACTTTGGGTTGAATTCACGGATACTTGTGGCCATCAGATTTATTTGTTATGTTCCAACATGAACGCCGGAAAACCGTCAAGTTGTACGAACCACCTGCGGACTACATTCAGTGCGTCTTCAAGTTCAAACGGCCGCCTGATCGCTCGAACTGTCGTCTGCTCTTTCAAACGTTTCTGCTCGTCGTATGCTCTTTTAGACGACACCGGCCTGTAGACCAAACGTGGGCCCGGTCCTTGCGTTAAGAAGTAAGTGCAGACCTCAAAAGACTTACGTTTGAAGGTTGGTAAACAGGCTGGATGTAAACAGTAGATACAAGGATATGCTGATTATTGTTACCAGTGGCCATCACCGATTTGTTATGCCTGATTCACTTGGCCCGATTCTGCTTGAGATTTTCAGTATCGACTTCGATTATCTCAGCTACGGTTCACGCTTTTGCAGCCCCAGCGACGGCGCGACCGAAAATTGCGAGCGAAATCTCATCCTGCGAATCAGATTTTAGCGTACATTCTGCGGCGTGAAGTTGAAGTTTTGCGAAGTGAAGTTTTGCGGTGTAACGAGCCTCGTTAATTTCGCTGAGGCCGCTCAAGTAGTCGGACACTGCCAGGAAGACGTAGAATCAACCATTCGAACGCGAAAAAGGGCAGGGGGACTCACACCGACGCCGATAACATCGCATTTCAATGGTTTGTTTATGGGCGACGGCGAGCTTCTTGCCCACACCCCCATCGCGCATGCGCGGCGCCGGTGGCGTCCGATAGGAGAGCTCCGGTTTGTTTGTAAACATGAGTTGGTGTATAGAAAAAATGCTCATGAAAGAATGTTTTACTCTCGCGAAGTCCTTCGCTTGCATACGCGCTAGGAACACCGCCGATCTGCATACAGCGCGAACGTTTGTTCCGTGAAAGCACCTCACCACTATGTTCTAATTAGTAAAAAAAAGAAAAAAAAAAGAAAAGTCCACAAGAAAATAAAAAAAAAAAAACCAGGCGCACTGAGCGAGCGAGCAAGCGAGCAAGCGAGCGGACCAAAAAGCGACAAAGAGCAATGCTGGGAAAGCGGGAAAGCCCCGATCGCGTTGGCAAATACTTTGGCGTGAGACCAAGTCGGGCGCCTTGTCAATCGCAAGCTCTTGTGCAACTTTCTTGTTTGGTGCGTACATGCGTGCGTGCTGCGTCCGTACGGCGTGCTATCATTGGGGATTTGGGACGCCCTACGAACGTCTGCGTAGGGCGTTCCAGCAAAGCTTTATTTACCTGTTGGCTTTGTCTAAAACATTGCACAACCGCGGTCGCGACTGTGCGGGGAGAAGGAGCGGGTTCACGGCGACCTTACTTCGGCGGAGGCAGACTTTGACCTTACACTCCGCGGTTGCATTCCAGGATATGGGGCATTCGCTTACCTCGCGATCCCTGGCTGGGTTACTGCTTGTGCTATCTTTCCGATTTTTTTTTGTCGGGTCAATTTTTTTGTAAGCAAAACAAACCTTTATTTTGTTATCTGCATTGTTTTCTTTCCGCACGGATACACTATCACTTCGGGGTCGCTCACGGAGGAAATGCATAAAAAAAGAGAAGTGTCTTTTCCCCTTCGTTTTACTTTGTCACGGACGTCCTCCAACTGTAAGGTCCGCGGCCGCGTCATTCGGGTAGGATGAGTGTTCGCGGATCGCGGAGTCCGCATTGGGGTATTTGAAGGGGTGGGCAATGACTCTGTGTTTTTTTGGAAATCGATATTGGCCCGAAAAATGGGGTGGGTGATGACTCGGGGACGAGCCCAAGCTTAGAAGTGGACGAGTGGAAGGTCGGAAACAAGCTTCCCAAATTCAGCTGAATTTTCGTTTACACATGGTGCACGGTAGTGAACGACTTAAAAAACTATTCAATATTCAATTTGAAAATATTTTGCCAAAAACCACCTATACGCTTCGAACTCAAAATCCACTATTCGCACGTGCCTAGTGCTGACATATACAATGATGCCACTAGAGTCATACTGCCGATATGCCAATGTCATTGAAAAAATCATGACCATAATGCGTTCTCAGTTACTGTGCATTAGTATTTTGAATTGATTTCAGGTCAGCTGTAGATGATTTGGTTTTAGTATCAGCCATGTTCACTTCATTTACAAATTCCTAGATCTTAAGGATTCATGCGGAGATGCAGACATGTCCCTCATCCTGCTCAAAACAACAGCCTGCATCTGTCACTGAACCCACCTCACCTATGCGGCCAGTCAAGTCATAGCAGCACTCCCTTTATGTCTTCTAACTAGGCTCCCTAGATTGTGACCACAGGGAACTAATGGACATTTTCTAAGAGTCAGCCTATCCACCCCCTCCAGAGCCAAACACAATGTTCTATAGCGGACATCACACAGCTTCTCTCCAGCAGAAAAACATGGCATGTCTACGAGGGTATATCAACTAATGCATGTCTGTACCAGTTGATTGGGAGACTCCAGCACCCTTCCTGTTTTCTTTTACTTTTGTTTAGAGTGCCTTTGTCTTACTCAAAATAAGTGAGGAAACCCCCAAAAAGTATCATAATCATTAGTACCTCAAAGAAACATTGTCCTTTACAATAAAATACTTTGGTGCCCTCATACTAACAACTCGTGCCAATCACAAAGCAGGGAACTGGCTTCCACATATTGACCCATGTACATAACCTTGTATTTATAAAATTGAGGTTATGTGACTTAGGCAATCCTGTCCACTTGCCAATACAATTAGAGCAGAACCTCCGGAGCCTCTGCAACTGCCACTACATGGCTCCGACTTCCGAAAAGTGTCTACTACAACACATTGTGCCGGGCATTTTAGAGCAGTGGCCTATATTCGTCACAGAGAGATCCGTACAAAGATAGCGTTCCAACCTCACGGCAGGAAGACTACTTTTTCTCTACACACCCTCAACGACCAGCCGTCACCCAGGAGCCACAACAGCGATCCCGTTACGCTCAGCAAGAAGGGAAGTCGCGTGTGCATCTCGAATTGGATCCTTGTAAGACCCGCCGATCGTGGTGGACCAAATCTTGTGCATTTCGGATCGGGAGCTGGCATTGCCCTAATGCGACACGTGGAACACAATGGTGCTCATCTCATTTGTTTGGCAAAAGATGCGCGACCCAAACCATCCGACGGAATTCGTCGACGGTCCCTCTCTTCGGCCAAGGTGGTACCGCTCCGGAGGAATGACCACGTCTGCAAGAACGGTCGGCACAGAGACACGTCCGGCAAGCAAGCACTCACCCCTGAATTCGTCCGGAGCATCCCCATAGTCCACCTGCCGCTGGCGTGCCTCGGCCAGGGAGCGCTCAATGCGGGCAGCCAGCTGCTCAAACTGCTCCAGCTGAGGGCGGGTTTTCACGTGCGCCTTGCGCATGCGGGCTCCTGCGTCCTGCAACCAGAGCATGCCTTTTTCAGGACTGGTTCGTAGGCTTGCGTTTGAATGTGACCAAGTGCGTTGCGAACGCTCATAACTGCCCCTGACCGACCTCCCCCCCCCCTGAGCGCGTCACCTGAAAGAGGGAGGCCCTGTAGGAACGCTCGTCCCTTCCCACGGCCTGGAGGAAGGGCGGGCAGTCCAGGTGCAGGTACATGTCCGTCAGCTGGTCTAGCAGCCTCCTGGGCTCCCAGCCGTACTTCTCGGGCTGCTGCACCTTCAGGTCCTTGCAGCGGGGCCCGCACAGTTGCTGCAGGTTGAAGTTCAGCATGGCCGCCAGCCGGTCCACCAGTTCCTGCGTCGACGGCAATCGCTAAGTCGAGGCGTCAGGGCAAGTGGCCAAATGAAAATCCCGCGGCAGTTTACCGCTGCCTTAGAGAAAGAAACAACTGCACGTCGAAATTCGTGGCCATCTCGCCGAGCAACGGGTGTCTGGCACGTTTGAGAGAAGCGTGCCATATTTTGAGGCCGAAAACAAACAAAGCCTCATGACCTCAAAATCTAGGTCTCGGAGTCTGTTTGTCGGAGGCAAGTCGAAGTAACACTCAAGCATTACCTTTGGTTTCTTTTGGAAAAGTATCAGCACCCTCCATAAACATGCCGTCGGATGCGTGTCACAAGGGCAGACAGTAACGAACGATCACAGACTACTTCGAGCAACAAAGTGAACTTGGTTTGGGCCCCTTCCCAGCCCCTTTTTACGATTCGATCGTCGGATTGTTAGACCGAATTCCAAGATCCCAACAAGACCGAATCAACTACAGTCGAGCCCGGTTATACCGCACTCGGGTATTTTGAATTATTATTTATATCGAACAGTCCAAACATCCCCTTGAAAATCACATGTACCGTATTTATTCGCATAATGAACACACTTTTTTCCACAAAAAATTGACACATATTGGGGGGGGTGCGTTCATTACACGGGGTAAAATTTTTTGCATTCACGTACACTTCATGCAAATGTCATATTAGGTGCCAATATGACATGGCAAGGTACTGTGGCACATCTCCAGTGATGGAGGCGTACCCACGACTGGTCGGGGGCGCGCCACAGTAGCCATGCTTTATAAATTGCACACCTTTTTAGGGCGCCTTAGGGGTGCCTTTTCTTGAAGGAAAAGCGCCCTATGAAGCTCACTCAGCACGAAAAGCGACGTGACCGTTCTTAGGCAATATATATTGCTAGTATCCGGCGGCACGCTCAGGTATATCCGCGACTATGCGTATAAGCCCGACCGCCAACCGCCGAAGCCCGCTTGCACGGATCAAGTTTCGTTCACGGACACAAGAACTCGTACGAAGTCCAACCACCCACCGATGAAGCCCGCTCGCACGGATCAAGTTTCGTTCACAAAGAGGCTACCAGACACTCTCAGCCTACAGCGCAGCGTGCACCTCGCTGTGCCGTTCTGTTATGGATTAAATAAACACATTTACCCTGAGTATGTGAAATTATGCCTAACTTCTTTCACGATTTCACTGACAAAAAGCGGACCACAGATGACGGCTTGTTTGTTGACATCAATTCATCCGATAGGCGAAGAATGTCCGGGGCTCGGCAATTCCTCGACCCAAGCTTCGTCAATTGTGCGCGACACTCAGTTTCACCATTGATCACTTCCGCAACTACGCACTCGCAGCCATTACGAGAGCGGCTTGGCTTGGCTTGACTTGGTCTGACCGCTTGGCGGCAAAAAAATACTGGCTTGGCGGCTTGCTAAATTGAACGCAATTCGAGACTTGCAGATTCGAAAATTGGAGGTGCGTTGATTACCGGAGGGAAAAAAAAAAAGTCAAAATATTGATGCCCGCTGTGGGGGGTGCGTTCATTATGTGAGTAAATACGGTAATTGTATAGGAGTGTTGTCTCCCGCGGTAGAACTGCGCCCGAGGCGACCACGTAGCTTGCGTTGCGGGGCTGGCAGACCGCCAAGTCAGCATATGCGCACAAAAATACACAGCAAAAGAGCAATTGTAAAACAAAAAGGCAACCGTTCAAAAAAAAAAAAGTGTGGAGGATGGCAAAGTCAAGGGGAAGGGCACGCGCATACGTAGGGGGGACAGGGAGGGGCCGCTGTTGGAACTAGAGTCACTGTATGGGTTCCCAGAGTATTGCAACTCCGAAGGTTCGTTTTAGAACTGCGGCGTGGCGCTGATATCAAAACCATGGCGCCGCCATCTTGGGTCCACGCGTCAACAGGGCATGAAGGCAATAATGACATGTTAGCTGGACCCAAGATGGTGGTGATTAAAGCCGCTTGAAGCGCTGATGGAGGTGAGTCTGGCGGTGCTTGTGTCACGTGATCGCTACCGTCCAATGATGCCCACCAAGCCAAAACATGATCGGCTAGAGTAGTGAGTATGTTGTCGGCAAAACACAAAAAGAAAAGGAATGCTGGGAACCCATACAGTGACTCTAGTTGGAATGGTAGCGTGCGCTCTTTCCCCGAACACAGCTGTCACTGCGCAACTCCTTAGCCCCCCCAAAATAAAGTCTTCGTCAAGTTGAGCGTGTCGACAACAACGGTTGAGTAATCACACTTCGAACGCCTTATCTTTGTTTACCTCTTTCTTTCCCCGTTTTTGCTTTGCGCGTTTTTTTATTTTTTGCCTTTTTTTTGCTGCCTGAATTCGGTGGTTTCTTTTTTGTTGCTTGCTTAACTTTATCTTATGGATTAAATTTTTTTTTTTATGTGGCTCGCTTTTTCCGTTCTTCAATTTATTTTTATTATTTTCGTGTTTTATTGCCGGCGCTCTGTGGAGGTCGTGGCCAGGTGTTAACGCGGTGGTGTTTGTGATCTTCACCAACTGAGCTCTACTGTATTAGAGGCTCTATTTGGTAAGGTCCCATTTGTCGCGGCCCTCGGTATTAGCAGAGACGCGCGGAAATTTCAACTGGAGCTAAAGTTAACATATTTTTGTATATCAAATTATTGATATATCAAACTATTTTACGATCCCCTTTGAATCAGATATACCTGGGTTCGACTGTAAAGGGTACTACGCAATAAAATACCACAAAATGTAATTGTCGCTTTTGCGACAGGCAGCGTAGTGTCTACTCGGGGAAAGCGAAACACCAAACACCAGAGGCCAGTCGTTCCTCTGCCCGGACCATAATTTCCCGGACAACGCGTAGCAGACGTGTGGGTGACTCACAGGTCTTAGGAAGGGCTCGGGCACGTCTGCGGTCAGGTAGTGCAGCATGTCCACAGTTTCCCTGGCCAGGGTCAGGTAGGAGCGGCACTGCCGCTCGTCCTGGGACAGCTGCCGCTGCCGCGCCTGCTGGGCCTCCGCCCCCAGCCGGGCCCAGGCTTCGACATCCCTCGCTTCCTCCTGCAGACCGCCACGTGCGGCGACAGACCGAGCAGGCAATGCATCAGGCCCCGGCAATTCTTGGATGCTTCGATCACAGCGGACCCGTAGCAACTCCAAGCAAGAGCCAACTAACACGAGAGTTGGAGGCTGGGCCAGTTGGTAGGCCATCATTACAAACAGTCAGTGCAAAGAACACAAAGACACGAACCCATCACAACATTGTGATACAGTCATCTTTCCTTTTAATACAAAATTTGTTTGATCGGTCGTTTTCTATAGGAACATACTGTAGTCATGAGCAAGAGTCGTAATGACCATCATGATGGAGTGACACGCTGGGACTGTTAGAAGTGTTAAGGTTATATGAAAAGTTTATATATAAAGTTCGGGCCCTGGCAGGTCTCAAACGGGTCGGTGCAGTGGCAGTAAGATATTATAGGCACTGAGCAGCGCTGATGGGTAAATGGTTTTATTTGAATGCAAGCATGCCGATGAGAGCGGCAGCCGCTCTTGCGGGCAATAAATAAAAATAATAAAATACATATACAGTCGCCAACCGATTTTTCGGGCTCGGAGGGGACCCCGAAATGGTCGAAATAATCAAGCAGTTCGAAAAATCGATTTCAGCCATAATATAACATTTCCGCGCATATTTTGCTGCGTTTGGCCCCTTTCCACTTGCCTGATGTAAATTTTAAGTTCTCGTGCAACTTTTGCTTTGTATTGTTCACTTTTCACTTGTTTGTTGATCTGTTTGATCACGGTGCTGCACTTTGTCGGTGTCTTCGTTGGTACAAACAGCAAAGTTAAAGTTGGCGTCATTTGGCACTATTTGTAGACAATGTTTAGCCCACCAAGCTCGCTTCAATACGAAGCATACCGGCAAAAAGCCTAAAACCAAAAACCCAGACGGCGGCTCTCATCGCGGTCGCACTCGAAAAACACAGGCCATGAGAAGAACTGGAAGAGCCATAAGAATGGGCAGACGGCGGCCATGTTGGCTATAGCGGAACCGGAAAACCCGATTGTAGCCTCAACCCAGCTTGTTTATTGCATAGGACGTGGTATCGGGGCTACAGGGCAAAATCAAAACAACCAAAATGGCGGCGTCTAAGCTTGCGACGCTATCGCGGCGGCTGTTTTGTGGCTGTAAACTGAGTAAATCGCGCAAATTATGTCAGAAATATCGAGCTATAAGCTTTATGGCGTTCGAAATTTCGGTCAATTTTATACATTAATTCAATATGGTGAGTGACGGTTCAGCGAAAATGTCCGAATACTCAGACTTGTCCAAAAAATCGGAGTCCGAAAAATCGGTCGGCGACTGCACAGTCGCCGACCGATTTTTCGGGCGCCGATAACTTGGATTTGTTCGATATTTCGGACCTAAAGGAGGAACTCTAACCTAACAGATAGAAATAGTGCATATTCACGACCAATGTTTCGGATAGCTTGAAGTCCGAGAGTTTGATTTTTCGGGCAAAATCGTCGTGAGCGATCAGCGGGAAACACCGAGAAGCTGCCATTTTGGATTCTATGTTGGCTGCACATGGTTTGGCAGCACTACTTGAGTACTGCTAAGTCCTACCGCTAGGTGACGCTATATGTTTTTTTTTTTAGTGCGAAAGCATTAACTGCTTATGGAGCGAACCGACATCATCACCTTTTAAGCCGCACCAAACGGCACCTTCCCCTGTCCCAATGGAGCAAAGCCTGTCGTCCGTAGCAGAAATCTGATGGATAGGCTCTCATCGGCTGGCGCACGTCATAGTTTCAAGAAACAAAGCCCCCATTGGCTCGCGCATGGTGCAGTTCCAAGGAACGCCGCCAGAGAAGCCCTTTCCATGGCGGCGCAGTGCACGTAGCGGCCCGGCCACTGCTAAGGGGCCTGGCCGCAGAGAATTCATGGGCAAACTCTGGAGAGGCTGCACGGCCGAGCTCAGCACGGCCCAGCCACTTCACGAGAGCGTGCGCTCGGCCGTCAGCCGCTACCTCAGCAGTAGCGAAACGTGGCCGTCCACGCCAGTACGCCGCAGATGAACTAAGGGAGCGGAAGACCGACATTCATGCTTTTGCATTCACAACTCATAAAAAGTGCTTAGGTGTCCTCGGAAATTTCTTTTTTCTCTAGCCGAGTGTTATTATCATTATCATCATTGTTGCTACCATTTTGCTTTGTTCATTTGCCATTGCAGTCGTAGACTAGCACCTCTCATCTCGATCTCGTCTTGGTGAAACATGTTTTCGGACTACGCTGGCTTGGACGTCATTGCCCCATCTGTTCTTCCACTGCCGTGATGTGTCGCTAAGAAGAGCAGAAAGTACTCGACCATAGCGCTAGAAAAGGCAGTGATTCTCAAGCTAATAGAAAGTTGCCGAACGCAAACGGAGGCGTAACCTGAAGCAAGGCACTAGTTTCTGGTTTTTTAAGCCCGCTTGGACGTAATAAAGGCAAGCTTTTATTCTGCTGATTTTTCGGACTTCTCTATTATTCCGACGTCTTTTCCGTCCCTGCGAAGTCCGCAAAATCGGTCGGCAACTGTAATATATGACAAAAAAAAAAGGCTCGAGGTACACTTAAGCACTTCTTATGAGTTGTGAATGCGAAAGCATGCGTGCCATTCTTCCGCTCCCGTGTTTCGCTTGCAGCGTATTTGCGACGGCCGTGCGAGCACTCTCCCAGCTCTCCTTGCAACTCTGACATTGGACGCTTCATGTTACAGGCGCGCTCGCGGCACGGACACGTAGCGAAATGGGGCAGTGGTCGTTGAAACTGACACGTGCAGCGGCCAATAGGAGCCTCGTCGACGCGCACCAGCCAATGGGATTGACGGCAAAATCCATCAGCTTTACTCCGCTCCTTTGGGGGTCAGGGAAACTGGGTGCTGTTGTCTGGAAGCTGGGAGCTGGTTTCACTTGGAGAAAGGATTATTTAACGTGCCGTTTGGCGCGCTTCAAAACTGACGGCGTCGGCTCGCTCCATAAGACAGTTAATGCTTTTGCAATAAAGAAGTTGCAAGGAGTGAAAGTATGTAGGCAAGCTGGTCAAAAAACATCATAGTCCTGTCCATTATTTTGTTTTTCCTTGTCTCAAGGTTTAGATTATGATGAAAAAATAAGTGTTGTGCAAATATGGAAAGTTTCGAATACAGTCGACTCTCATTAATTCAAACTCTCTTAATTCAAACTTGCGGATAATTCAAACTAACATGCAGGTCCCATCCTATGCGTCTCTATGGGAGGAAACTCCCGTTAATTCAAACTTTGCTTTATTCAAACAAATTTTCGGTCCCCCTCGAGTTTGAATTAATGAGATTTCGGCTTAGTAGTTTTGAACATTACACAACCATAAAATCGCGGGGGAGTGTCCACCCCACTTTCACTACAAAATGGGTTAATCTAGACATGGGCGCTTGACCGGTGCAATCGGTCGCTTAAACGGCAACTCTGCTCTAATAAAAGACACTATGTACGTCATTTGCTTCACGAAAAAAGGGACATATATATTTTTAAGTCTTACTTTAAACATGAGCAGGAATTGAAACCGAAACTTCGGCTCCGTGTGGCAATGTTGACCTCGGGCCGCCAAAGACATGGCTAGGTATTATGTGGTATGAAATGTCACGTGGTCCTCTACACAACGATGGGCGGGATCGGGGCGAGCCAGGGGGCCAACATTGGGGAGGGCGTCTGCCAAGCTCAAGTGTCATTTTGTGCAGACGTCGTTGAATGTCCACGACATTCGACGACGTCTGCACAGCCAGGGCACCAGTCTGCGCACGTAGTGTGAACGAAACTCCGAGACAATAATCACAAATAATGAAATGACGATGGCGGTTCTGACATGGAGATGGCGGTAACGGCGGTACAATTCCCAAGAAGTGCGCTGCGCAGGCACGTTACGCCAATCACGTGGACACCGCTGAGCGCCGAGTGGAAACATTGCTGACATTACCCGTTACGCTTGCCCAAAGAAGTGAAAACGAACAAAAAGGTGCATTAGTGATGACGGTTAGCCCAATGTTGGCTACGCCAACACCGTAGCTTTGACTGCACTGTTGGTTGTGCCTCAATTCGCCCACTAGAGTCAGCCGATTTCGGCAACTTCGCACGTTACAAAGTTTGCCAGACCATTTAAGAAACATTAAGACAGATCTAGGTTGTAATATTTGATGTGTGGTATTCTTAGGCAATACTAAAGAGGACCGCATTGTTTTTTTGTTTTCTTTTTTTCAAAAACAAAAATGAAGTGGAGTTGCTTTCTGCAAAAAAATTTGATTTTGAAGTATGCCATATTTACATCTGCCAACATGCATAGAATATTCCCAGAAACTTTCATTTGTGTACAATGCGTAGTCATTTTTTTATATGGGTGATTTCATTTGAATTCGACCAAACTTGTCGGGGGGGGTCTATAGATTTAATCGTAAAGAATATATATGATACCCGAATCCTTGTGATGAAAGAAACTGCCTTTGAAAAAAATTAGAATTGTATAGTTTGAGAGAAAAAAAATCTGAGGCGCTGCAGGGTAGAACACGTCAAATTCCCAATTTGATTTTCTCTCGACTTTAGCCGCCATTTACAAAATATCGAATTCTTGCAGAATTATTATATTTATTACGCAATATTTACGCAGACTTGGCTATTTTTAGAGGTAAATTTCTGTCTTTTGTTATTTTAAATTAATTTTCTAAAAAATCTCAAACATGCAACCTAGAGCAAGTGTGACGCAACTTCGGACAGCTATATAAAACGAACGGTAGGGCGCAATGACGTGAGACAGATATCTGTGCGTAGCTATCAATGTAAGCTATCGATTGACATGTATTTTCTGGTTATTGTGTTTACCGTGTTGTTTTTATTCTGCCACAAATATAGACAAAAATGAAAAATATGCAAATTTTGAAGTCAATTTTCTCAAAAAAGCCATTTTTTATTTCGTTCATACTTTTTTAATTGATTGCCCAGATTCTGCTTAATAACCGGGTATAAATATTGCTTGACCTTTTTTTGTTGTAGTTTTAGGACAACCAGTTGAATAAGTCATTTTTATCGCGTAATACCAACCTCCGGCTCCGGTATGCGGGCTTCACCGCAACATTGATAATTGGCTCAGCAATATCAGATTTCACTGAAAACTACTTTACCCCGTTGAATTTTTACTAATATATTTTTAAAAAAATCAGTAACGTCATAAAGAAATGAGAGATGGCTGAATTGACGAAGTGATGTCTGCGAAGTCACAGCTTGCATTTTCGAACGTCGCCACGACAACGTTTTACTACTGAGGTTGCACGAAACTTATATATTTAAATTATTTGTTTGAACATTGTGCCGTGATAAACAACAACAAAAGTAAATTTAGTTAACATCAATGTTAACTAGCCTAAGCGAGTGGAGAGATCCAAGACGTTTCATCCGTTTCGATCATGTCGGGTTGCATTCTACGGCACTATCCAGTCCAGAAAAACAATATCCCCGTTTATGCGTTTCGGACAATCTTTATTTTATACAAACATTATCGGAAAATCGGCTCGAATTTTTTAAATTTACCGCATGGCATTCTTTCGCCTATCCTTCATTGGCCCTTAGTATTCCGAGGTACGTGAAAAAAAAATTGACTACATTTTGTCCATCCTTAGGCTTTTGGACTACTTGTTGCATACGTTTAAATTTTTTGGGCTACGCACAGCATATCGGAAGTTGCTTTTCAGCTTACAGTAATCATACTCTTTTGTTGGCAGTATGCAATAAAACATTCATAGGTAACAGTTTAACAAAATCACTCTATTTATTGAGTAATTTATTTGGGTTAACAAGGCACACCTATAGAAACACATAATTTTTCACAGAAGCGCAAATGTACAAGAAGAGGCTTTAACAACAAAACAAAACAAAGCCGTAGATCATCTGAGAGTTCCGCACGTGCACCACAGAGGTTCATGCATTAAGACGAAGATAGAACAGTTCGCTCAAGCTGCACTTCGCCCCTTTCGCGTCGCCACACGTGCGAAGCGCGGATGCCTTTCCGAGTCGGTACGCAACTCCACTCTGTTTTCTTGATTCTGCGGAAGTCACTCACCTCCTTCTCGGTTAAGTTCATGAGAGTTACGTTTTTGACACGCCTTCCAACCTTGTCCACAAAATCTACTGATGTTCGGACGAGCTGCTCCTCCGGTGAACGGAGGTTGTGCACCGTTGCGTGGTGTTTGAGAAGCCCTCCAACCCCGTCACAAGAGTTTTTACCATGCCCAGAGGCAGAAAATATCCACTTCAATTGGGTATGGCCCACTCGTTCGAACTCATGCAGCTGAAATCTATTTTTAAAATGAGCAGGTGCCCCGTCGGATATGTACGTTAGTGAAGCATAAACTGGGATGTGCTCCTCCAGCCAGTCTTCTATAAGTCTCAGAGCCAGCAGCGCATGGGAAGTGTCATGACATAAGTCCTCACAGACAACGCCGAAGCATTTTGAGCCTTGCGACGTGGATGCCACACACGTGAACACAGAGAGCTGACGCTTGTGCCAGTGGTACTCCTGTATCTCGTGTGGCAAAATTACCGTCCAGTTCTCCGCAAAATCGAAGTGCATGACGATGTGTCTTGAGGTCACACTAGACTTCTCAATCCGTATGGCTTCCCGTTGTGTCCTACGAATAAAATCGTGCGTGGAAAACCTTGTGGCCCATTTCTGTAGCTCTTTCAAAAAGGCGCTGGAGTCGGCAGTCTTGCTTATCAAATTACCATTCTCCCATGTGAAAAATGTAATTTCCTCTTCAGGCACCAATTCCAATGATTCTAAGGAGAGTCTGTCAGTCGAGGGGCAGTCTTTGCATTCGCCTCTGAAACATTCGGACGAGGGTTCAGGGCAGAGGCACAAAGCGAGAATCTCCTCTTTTGTTATTTTTTCTTCTCGCATGCTGTTCAGGGTGGAAAAGCACAAATCGAAATTCGTACAGCACACACATGCACAGACAGTCTGTTCAGGGTTTAGCTTGACCCACTTTGGCCGCAGCGAGTAAAATTTAGTCAGACCTAATTTTGAGTCCGGGTTTGCTTCCTTAAACAGCCTGTACGTCTCTCGGACAGACCTTGTCATATACCGCTTCACGACCACATGTTCTTCGCCATCCTTCAGAAGCTTAACAGCATCTTTTTTGTTTGGGCTCTGCCGAGAACAGTCGAGATCGTCGTCGGTGTAATATTGCGTGGCTGCCCGTATGGTGTCCTCGCTTATGCTTCCACCGTGATAAGGCTCCGGACGCTCCCATACGCCGAACCGTTCACGAAGCTGCTTTGATTTCTTCAGAAGGTACTTCGATGCCTCAGGAATTAGCCGTTCTACCTCCCTAGTGGCTACGCCCTTGGGCACAAGCGTGAGGAGCTGACATCTCTCCTGGTAAGATGCCGCCTTCACAAAGGCCTCTCTGATGTTTGCCCACCACCCGTCGCAGCCGAGGCATGGTTGATCACTGCGAGAACTTGACCCACTTGGCTCCAAGGTATATGCAGTCGCCAACTTTTTTCGTAACTGTCGGCTGTGTGATCCTTCAATCTCCCGCTGTTTTCTTTCAGCATATGCCTGACGGCTTTTCGGGTTTACTGTAGAAGGCATGCGCAAAGGAGTTGTTTCAAGCCCAGCAGCAGAAATCTCTTCGTTAATACCTTCCACTACTTCGTGCTCTTCGATGCAGCTTGCTGGAGAGCTCGAGCATGGATCACTGACAGATGATGAAAGCTTCTCACCGGTGTACTGGAAGCAGTTCTGGCAGAGCACGTCATCCAACGCAAGAGCCGCGGCTTTCGATGGAGGCAGGATCATCTTCAAGGCGTCTACGTTGAGATCGGTGACATAACGAAAACGTCGGTTGCGGTATACCCTTCGCTTATGTCTCTCGAAGTAGTCCGCGCAACTCTTTCTTTTAAAGCTGAAAACTGCAGCCATGACTGAGTTCAAAATAACGCGTTCATTCCTCGGGAGGTTCCGGCTTTCTGCTTTCGACGCAGTTCCGCAGTTCTCTTATACAAATTCATTGCTGCAAGCCCTCTTCTTATATTTTTTTTTATTCTCTTATACTAGATGAGTTTGTCAAATATAGACACTGATTAGCGAATCAACCTAAGGACGCCAGAAATGTCATGGTGCGTGTTATTCGCTTACAAGTAAAAATAAATAATGGATAAGAGAAACAGACAGACCATAGCACCAGGGGCTCAAAGAGGACTACAAACATTAGTTCCGGAGAAAAGCGCTGCAACGAAGACACAAAATGATAAGCCAACCAAACCTTCCTTTTTGTTCTGATGCTCTTGCCGACACTGTGGCCATGTTTGTACTGGTGATAACTTGCCACCCTTGAAACAAATAAGTATCCGCAAAAGCTGTATGTATACAGTTACGACTCCATCGACCGGCGTGATAATGTCTAGTGTTTACTGCATTTGTTTTCTCCTTTTGACAAACTTGACCCAGCCGAGCTACAGAAACTTCGGGCACCAAAGAGTCTCAAGCTTCCGCCCATAAATTTATTGGGAGAAGGACAAGGACTGCTTCACACAGTTCCACTTCGCTGTGATGCATTGCGACAGCCTGTGACGACGCGAGTTCCACTCTAACAAGATTAGTATAACCCTCTTGCAACGGCGCACGCCGAGGTCAACTAAGAGTCGCATGGTAATCTTCATGATAAGAATCGCAGCCTTTTGCTGGCGCTCGCGAAGAGGTTACTGAACCTATACCTCACCTAACAACTGGACCAGTTGCAACTGATGTAACGAACATGGCTCTTTCTTTCGATGTAAAAACAAACATAAAGAAAAGCGCCAGAAAACGTGCATACCCAGCTGGTAAGCAACACACGGGAAATCAATTAAAAAAGTTTGAAAGAGAAAAAAAAATTTGCCTACGCCACTTGCCTTCTGTCATTTGTTTGTGACATTTCTTTTTTTCTAAAAAGTATATTACTAGGAATGCAACGAGGTAAAGTGGTTGTCAGTGAAATCTGATAGTGCTGAGCCAATTATCAATGTTGCGGTGAAGCCCGCATACCGGAGCCGGAGGTTGGTATTACGCGATAAAAATGACTTATTCAACTGGTTGTCCTAAAACTACAACAAAAAAAGGTCAAGCAATATTTATACCCGGTTATTAAGCAGAATCTGGGCAATCAATTAAAAAAGTATGAACGAAATAAAAAATGGCTTTTTTGAGAAAATTGACTTCAAAATTTGCATATTTTTCATTTTTGTCTATATTTGTGGCAGAATAAAAACAACACGGTAAACACAATAACCAGAAAATACATGTCAATCGATAGCTTACATTGATAGCTACGCACAGATATCTGTCTCACGTCATTGCGCCCTACCGTTCGTTTTATATAGCTGTCCGAAGTTGCGTCACACTTGCTCTAGGTTGCATGTTTGAGATTTTTTAGAAAATTAATTTAAAATAACAGAAGACAGAAATTTACCTCTAAAAATAGCCAAGTCTGCGTAAATATTGCGTAATAAATATAATAATTCTGCAAGAATTCGATATTTTGTAAATGGCGGCTAAAGTCGAGAGAAAATCAAATTGGGAATTTGACGTGTTCTACCCTGCAGCGCCTCAGATTTTTTTTCTCTCAAACTATACAATTCTAATTTTTTTCAAAGGCAGTTTCTTTCATCACAAGGATTCGGGTATCATATATATTCTTTACGATTAAATCTATAGACCCCCCCCGACAAGTTTGGTCGAATTCAAATGAAATCACCCAGGGAGTATTCACTGGCGGCCATAGCTGTGTGCTCGGCTGCGGAGCGCGTGCTGAACGCGAGCTTCCACAGTTCTTTCGCCACGTGCATTCCGCACCACCAAGATTGCCGGTCTTGGCAGCCTATTAATGCGAGCTCGTTCTGAGCATGCGCTCTAAACAGTGACCTCAAATATGGCGGCCAGTGAATACCTCCTATAGGAGGTATTCACTGGCCGGCGTCAGTGCGCCATTTTTGTAAGGGGCGCCCCTTACAAAAATGGCGCACTGAGCGTTGTCAGTAATATCTGTGCTCTCGTCGACGGCGATTGAGAATGCGTTGAAGCCGTTGCATCGGGTGAATAATTCTTTCTCGACGTTTTCACTGAGCTCATTAATTCTTTCTGCCACTGTGTTTGGGGAAAGGCTCATCTTCTCAAATGTCTTCTTTATGCTGGGACAGACAGCGTCAGCAACCTCAAGCAGGCACTTTTTTATGAACAGGCCATCAGTAAATGGCTTTGACGATTTGGCGATAAGCTCGGAAACAATAAAGCTAGCTCTCACCGTTTCGTCGCTTGTTTTGACCGCCTTTTGGAAAAGGTCTTGCTGTTTTCCCAGCGACGCCTTAAGTTGGGACACCGTGTTCTCGCGGATCTTTCGGGTGAGGGCTTCATACTTCTCTTGATGGCATGACATGAAGTGACGTCGCACATTATATTCCTTTGGCACAGCTACAGTCTGATGACAAATTAAACACAGCACCTTGTTTCGCGATTCCGTGAAGAAATAGGATAGTTCCCATCGCTCTTGAAAGAGCCGCTTCTCGTCTTCAACTTTGCGTTTTGCAGACGCCTTGGACAACGACATCGAAATGTCTGCTTGAGAGTTGACGTCGCACGACTGAATCGTTGAAACAGAACGCAACAACCTGTGCTAATCGATGCAAATCTCGGGTGCACAACGCCACCGTCAACCGAAGATCACTCTGGGCGTGGAGAGCGGGTGACCGCATTCAGGGTAAAATGCTTTTCCAAGAACTTGAAGGGAAGCATACAACGATGGAATCCACCAGTTTCGACTGAGATAAACTTGGGTGCAAAGGATAAGTGAAGTGACAATGAACACAAAAGGGAGGTTGGGAGAACCAAACGCTCTGACAAGGTTATGCTTCACCCCTAAGCTGACAGTGCGCTGGGGGCTACATATTCGCCGGACCCATCTTATCGCTTGACCTCGCTCAACGCGCATGAGCGCGCGGAGGGGGGAGTGGTCACATGGTTCAAGACCGACAGTTGAGTGGTCCAGCGAGCGTGCAGCTTCCACCGCACTGTCAGCTTAGGGGTGAACGGAGCATAGGAAGAAGGTGGGGTGGAACGGAGGGGGAGATTAGTTGCCCCGTATACGCCATCCGCATGTGTGAAGGTGCGGACCAGGATTAGGAGGCTATGCTTCGACTCCTGGGCCAAGGACTCTTGGAAGCCCTCTGTCGACGCCTCGGCTATCCCGTCCGGTCCGACTCTCTATTTTTAGCCAAAAGCGGCCCTCTCTCTTCCACAGACACTATTTCATGACACCACGCTCTACGTTTGCGTCATGTATCGATTTCTGGCATATGGTCAAAGTCGAACAGCTTGGATTTTATTTTTTAGCAAGCTTTTTACACACTCGGGATGAGCAAAAGTAAAAACATCATTAAAAAGTCAAAATTAAATTAAAAAAAAAAAATATTTATGCCTGGCTGCGCGGGCCGCAAGAAAACGCCGCGCGGGCCACATGCGGCCCGCGGGCCGCGTGTTTGAGACCCCTGGTCTAGATAGACAGAGACAAGAAGCACTCGAAGTCTTCCGTGAGGAAGACCGACCGAGGACGCTAGACGGATGGGCCCAACCCAGATGCTCGCCACAACACCGCAAAGCGCTCCTCGACTCCCTGATGGATTACATCAGAAAATCGGGGACACGTAACCTCATATACCCTTACCGTATTCATCTTCATCCCGCCCCCCCCCCCCCCCAACTCAAATAACCCTGCCCCTCCTGCTTAAGATCTACTCGGCCAAGGCAGGCGATCCTCCTCTCCATATTAAAGACATGTTTCACTCACTCACGCTAGCTTGCTGACAGCATCAAGTTCTGATTGGAACTTCATGCTTTGACAAAAATTTTGATCGTTTACTACTTGATTAATGGTGACCCCGACGTTAAGACACAATTTATTTTTTCTTTCAATTATATAAACCCGAAGAAGACACCTAGAAGTACTTGTACGAGCAGTAGACTTCAATTAAGCAATACCAAACACGTATGCCGTGAAGCGATCGTCATCTCCGAAGGCGACTTCCATCTGCGGAGTATTTGGCGTAATGTCTTCTAATTATTCCAATTACAATACAAAGACCACACAACAAACAAACGAAATACCTAGCTTTTTATCCGAATAGGCGCCCACAACGTCTTCGACGTAACGCGATATGTTGGGCCACTTCGCTGGCAAGGCGAACGACTCGCAAAACTCTTCGAAGAGAACGGCTGCCTCGTCGCCACTCGAGCTGGAGCCAAGCTGGTATCTTTGTCGCTGTCGCTTATTTCGCTGTCACTGCGTTTTATTAGACCTCCTGAAATTAACTGCAACGATGTCATCGCTGCAGCATGCTCGGGCGAGTCGGTCATGACGAGAAGAAAGAAAGCAAGCCAGGGGTTTCCATAGGAATTGAAATTAGGGGTGGTTTTTAAATTTTTTAGGTCGGAGGGGGGTAGTGGAAGGATTGAGAATAGAGGAGTCGTTCCGAACTAAGGGGGTGCCTTCAGAAAAACAAGGCAATGTACACCAGGGAAATCACTGAAGCAAGCACAGCGAGAAAGGCCACCCAGCAATCGAAACAAAAAAAGCCGCGAAACTCCTTCACTCCCCCGCTGGAACGTTGATAACCAAACAGAAATGTTGTGGAGTGGAGAACTACTCCGGACCGCTTGACGCGCTCTGCCACTTTCCCACAGATCGAATGGAGCCGCTCGGCGAGCGCCCCACCGGCTCCAGATCTACAAGCGGCACACGGAGAGATGCCGAGCTCGCATCTCGCGAGGGGAACAAGAATCCACTCGGCGAGCGCGCGCCGAGCGCGAGCAATTGGCCAGGGGAAGGGACTATATATGGTTCGCCCCCGATGGTCGTCTGCAGACCAAGTATGCTTAACTAAGTATGATTCGTCGCCTACGGTCGTCTGCGGATTGAGTATGCTGGACTAAGTATGATTCGTTCCCGATGGTCGTCTGCGAACCAAGTATGCTGGACTAAGTTTGATTCGTTACTTGATGGTCACCTGCGGACCAAGTATGCTGGACTAAGTATGCTTCTCCCCCGATTATCATCTGCAGACCAAGTGCAAAGGACTAAGAGTGATTCACCACCGACGATCGTCACCGTACTAAGTACTCTGGACCAAGTATGATTCGCCCCCGATGGTCGTCGGCAGATCAAGTATGCAGGACTATGTATGATTCGCCCCCGATGGTCGTCTGCGGAACAAGTATGCTGGACTACGTATGATTCGCCTCCGATGGTCGCCAGTGGACCAAGTATGCTGGACTAAGTATGATTCACCACCGACGATCGTCAGCGGACTAAGTACTCTGGACTAAGTATGATTCATCCCCGATGGTCGTCTGTGGACCAAGTATGCGGGACTAAGTATGATTCGCCCCCAATGGTCATCTGCAGACCAAGTACACTGGACTAAGTATGATTCCCCACCGACGATCGTCAGCGGACTAAGTACTCTGCACTAAATATGATTCACCACCTACGATCGTCAGCGGTCTAAGTACTCTGGCCTAAGTATGATTCGCCCCCGATGGTCGTCTGCGGACCAAGTATGTTGGACTATGTATGATTGGCCCACGATTGTCGTCTGCGCACCAAGTATGCTGGACTAAGTATGATCCGCCCACGATTGTCGTCTGCGGACCAAGTATGCTGGACTAAGTATAATTCGCCCTGATAGTCGCCAATGGACCAAGTATGCTGGACTAAGTATGATTCGCCCCCGATGGTTATTTGCAGACCAAGTACTCTGGGCTAAGTATGATTCACCACCGTCGATCGTCAGTGGACTAAGTACTCTGGACTAAGTATGATTCCCCACCGACGATTGTCAGCGGACTACGTACTCTGGCCTAAGTATGATTTGCCCCCGATGGTCGTCTGCGGACCAAGTATGCTGGTCTACGTATGATTCGCCCCAATTGTCGTCTGCGGGCCAAGTATGCTGGACTAAGTATGATTCATCACCGACGTTCGTCAGCGGACTAAGTACTCTGGACTAAGTATGATTCCCCACCGACGATTGTCAGCGGACTACGTACTCTGGCCTAAGTATGATTTGCCCCCGATGGTCATCTGCGGACCAAGTATGCTGGTCTACGTATGATTCGCCCCAATTGTCGTCTGCGGGCCAAGTATGCTGGACTAAGTATGATTCATCACCGACGTTCGTCAGCGGACTAAGTACTCTGGACTAAGTATGATTCCCCACCGACGATTGTCAGCGGACTACGTACTCTGGCCTAAGTATGATTTGCCCCCGATGGTCATCTGCGGACCAAGTATGCTGGTCTACGTATGATTCGCCCCAATTGTCGTCTGCGGGCCAAGTATGCTGGACTAAGTATGATTCATCACCGACGTTCGTCAGCGGACTAAGTACTCTGGATTAAGTATGATTCACCATCGTCAGCGGACTAAGTACTCTGGCCTAAGTACTCAGGCATAAGCATGATTCGTCCCCGATGGTCGTCTGCGGACCAAGTATGCAGGACTAAGTATGATTTGCCCCCGATGGTCATCTGCAGACCAAGTACACTGGACTAAGTATGATTCATCACCGACAATCGTCAGCTGTCTAAGTACTCTGGTCTAAGTATGATTCGCCCCCGATGGTCATCTGCAGACCAAGTACATTGGACTAAGTATGATTCACCACCGACGATCATCAGCGGACTAAGTACTCTGGGCTAAGTATGATTCACCACCGACAATCGTCAGCGAACTAAGTAGTCTGGCCTAAGTAGAATCCGCCCCCGATGGTCGTCTGTGGACCAAGTATGCTGGATTAAGTATGATTCGCCCCCGATACCATCTGCAGACCAAGTACACTGGACTAAGTGTGATTCACCACCGACGATCGTCAGCGGTCTAAGTACTCTGGCCTAAGTATGACCGCTCCCGATTGTCGTCTGCGGACCAAGTATGCTGGACTAAGTATGATTCGCCCCGACAGTTGCCGATGAACCAAGTATGCTGGACTAAGTATGGTTTGTCTGCGATGGTCATCTGCAGACCAGGTATGCCGGGCTAAGTATGATTCACTACCGACGATCGTCATCGGACTAAGTACTCTGGACTAAGCATGATTCGCCCCGACGGTCATCTGCAGACCAAGTACACTGGAATTAGATTCACCGCCGGCATATTGTCAGCGGACTAAGTACTCTGGACTAGGTATGATTAGCCCTCGATGGTCATCTCCAGACCAAGTACACTGGACTAAGTATGATTCACCACCGACGGTCGTCTGCGGACTAAGTATACTGGGCTAAGCCTGATTAGCTCCCGAGTGTCGCTTGTGGACTAAGTATGCTAGACTAAGTATAACTCGGCCTCGGTGGCCGCCTGCAGACTAAGCATGATTGACACCGATTGTCATCTGCGGACCGAGTATGCTGGACTAGGTATGATTCGCCACCGACGGTTGTCTGTGGACTAAGTATGTTGTACCAAGTATGATTCGCCGCCGACTGTCGCCTTCAGACTTAGTATGCTGGACTAACTATCATTCCCCGCCGACGGTCGGCGGCGGACTAAGCATGCTGAACTAAGTATGATTCACCGCCGACGGTCGTCTTAGGTCAAAGGGGGCTGGACTAAGTATATGACTCGCCGCCGACGGTCACCTCCGGTCTAAGTATGTGGACTAAGTGTTACTCACCGCCGAGGGTCACCTGCGGACCAAGCATGCTGAACTAAGTATGATTCGCTGCCGATGGTCGTCTTAGGTCAAAGTGGGCTGGACTAAGTATATGACTCGCCGCCGACGGTCACCTGCGGTCTAAGTATGTGGACTAACTGTTACTCACCGCCGAGGGTCACCTGCGGACCAAGCATGCTGAATTAAGTATGATTCGCCGCCGACGGTCGTCTTAGGTCAAAGTGTGCTGGACTAAGTATATGACTCGCCGCCGACGGTCATCTGCGGCCTAAGTATGTGGACTAAGTGTTACTCACCGTCGAGGGTCACCTGCGGACCAAGCATGCTGAACTAAGTATGATTCGCCGCCGACGGTCGTCTTAGGTCAAAGTGTGCTGGTCTAAGTATATGACTCGCCGCCGACGGTCACCTGCGGTCTAAGTATGTGGACTAAGTGTTACTCACCGCCGAGGGTCACCTGCGGACCAAGCATGCTGAACTAAGTATGATTCGCCGCCGACGGTTGTCTTAGATCAAAGTGGGCTGGACTAAGTATATGACTTGCCGCCGACGGTCACCTGCGGTCTAAGTATGTGGACTAAGTGTTACTCACCGTCAAGGGTCACCTGCGGACCAAGCATGCTGAACTAAGTATGATTCGCCGCCAACGGTTGTCTTAGGTCAAAGTGTGCTGGACTAAGTATATGACTCGCCGCCGACGGTCACCTGCGGTCTAAGTATGTGAACTAAGTGTTACTCACCGCCGAGGGTCAACTGCGGACCAAGCATGCTGAACAAGTATGATTCACCGCCGACGGTCGTCTTAGGCCAAAGTGGGCTGGACTAAGTATATGTCTTGCCGCCAACGGTCACCTGCGGTCTAAGTATGTGGACTAAGTGTTACTCACCACCGAGGGTCACCTGCGAACCAAGCATGCTGAACAAGTATGATTCACCGCCGACGGTCGTCTTAGGCCAAAGTGGGCCGCCAACGGTCACCTGCGGTCTAAGTATGTGGACTAAGTGTTACTCACCACCGAGGGTCACCTGCGGACCAAGCATGTTGAACAAGTATGATTCACCGCCGACGGTCGTCTTAGGTCAAAGTGGGCTGGACTAAGTATATGACTCGCCGCCGACGGTCACCTGCGGTCTAAGTATGTGGACTAAGTGTTACTCACCACCGAGGGTCACCTGCGGACCTAGCATGCTGAACAAGTATGATTCACCGCCGACGGTCGTCTTAGGCCAAAGTGGGCTGGACTAAGTATATGTCTCGCCGCCAACGGTCACCTGCGGTCTAAGTATGTAGACTAAGTGTTACTCCCCGCTGAGGATCACCGGCGGACCAAGCATGCTGAACTAACTATGATTCACCGCCGACGGTCGTCTTAGGTCAAAGTGGGCTGGACTAAGTATATGACTCGCCGCCGACGGTCACCTGCGGTCTAAGTATGTGAACTAAGTGTTACTCACCGCCGAGGGTCACCTGCGGACCAAGCATGCTGAACTAAGTATGATTCACTGCCGACGGTCGTCTTAGGTCAAAGTGGGCTGGACTAAGTATATGACTCGCCGCCGACAGTCACCTGCGGTCCAAGTATGTGGACTAACTGTTACTCACCGCCGAGGGTCACCTGCGGACCAAGCATGCTGAACTGAGTATGATTCGCCGCCGACGGTCGTCTTAGGTCAAAGTGGGCTGGACTAAGTATATGACTCGCCGCCGACGGTCACCTGCGGTCTAAGTATGTGGACTAAGTGTTACTCACTGCCGAGGGTCACCTGCGGATCAAGCATGCTGAACTAAGTATGATTCACCACCGACGGTCGTCTTAGGTCAAAGTGGGCTGGACTAAGTATATGACTCGCCGCCGACGGTCACCTGCGGTCTAAGTATGTAGACTAAGTGTTACTCACCACCGAGGGTCACCTGCGGACCAAGCATGCTGAACTAAGTATGATTCGCCGCCGACGGTCGTCTTAGGTCAAAGTGGGCTGGACTAAGTATATGACTCGCCGCCGACGGTCACCTGCGGTCTAAGTATGTGGACTAACTGTTACTCACCGCCGAGGGTCACCTGCGGACCAAGCATGCTGAACTAAGTATGATTCACCGCCGACAGTCGTCTTAGGTCAAAGGGGGCTGGACTAAGTATATGACTCGCCGCCGACGGTCACCTGCGGTCTAAGTATGTGGACTAAGTGTTACTCACCGCCGAGGGTCACCTGCGGACCAAGCATGCTGAACTAAGTATGATTCGCCGCCGACGGTCGTCTTAGATCAAAGTGTGCTGGACTAAGTATATGACTCGCCGCCGACGGTCACCTGCGGTCTAAGTATGTGGACTAAGTGTTACTCACCGCCGAGGGTCAACTGCGGACCAAGCATGCTGAACAAGTATGATTCACCGCCGACGGTCGTCTTAGGCCAAAGTGGGCTGGACTAAGTATATGTCTTGCCGCCAACGGTCACCTGCGGTGTAAGTATGTGGACTAAGTGTTTCTCACCGCCGAGGGTCAACTGCGGACCAAGCATGCTGAACAAGTATGATTCACCGCCGACGGTCGTCTTAGGCCAAAGTGGGCCGCCAACGGTCACCTGCGGTCTAAGTATGTGGACTAAGTGTTACTCACCACCGAGGGTCACCTGCGGACCAAGCATGCTGAACAAGTATGATTCACCGCCGACGGTCGTCTTAGGCCAAAGTGGGCTGGACTAAGTATATGTCTTGCCGCCAACGGTCACCTGCGGTCTAAGTATGTGGACTAAGTGTTACTCACCACCGAGGGTCACCTGCGGACCAAGCATGCTGAACAAGTATGATTCACCGCCGACGGTCGTCTTAGGCCAAAGTGGGCCGCCAACGGTCACCTGCGGTCTAAGTATGTGGACTAAGTGTTACTCACCGCCGAGGTTCAACTGCGGACCAAGCATGCTGAACAAGTATGATTCACCGCCGACGGTCGTCTTAGGCCAAAGTGGGCTGGACTAAGTATATGTCTTGCCGCCAACGGTCACCTGCGGTCTAAGTATGTGGACTAAGTGTTACTCACCACCGAGGGTCACCTGCGGACCAAGCATGCTGAACAAGTATGATTCACCGCCGACGGTCGTCTTAGGCCAAAGTGGGCTGGACTAAGTATATGTCTCGCCGCCAACGGTCACCTGCGGTCTAAGTATGTGGACTAAGTGTTACTCCCCGCCGAGGGTCACCTGCGGACCAAGCATGCTGAACTAAGTATGATTCACCGCCGACGGTCGTCTTAGGTCAAAGTGGGCTGGACTAAGTATATGACTCGCCGCCGACGGTCACCTGCGGTCTAAGTATGTGAACTAAGTGTTACTCACCGCCGAGGGTCACCTGCGGACCAAGCATGCTGAACTAAGTATGATTCACTGCCGACGGTCGTCTTAGGTCAAAGTGGGCTGGACTAAGTATATGACTCGCCGCCGACGGTCACCTGCGGTCCAAGTATGTGGACTAACTGTTACTCACCGCCGAGGGTCACCTGCGGACCAAGCATGCTGAACTGAGTATGATTCGCCGCCGACGGTCGTCTTAGGTCAAAGTGGGCTGGACTAAGTATATGACTCGCCGCCGACGGTCACCTGCGGTCTAAGTATGTGGACTAAGTGTTACTCACCGCCGAGGGTCACCTGCGGACCAAGCATGCTGAACTAAGTATGATTCACCACCGACGGTCGTCTTAGGTCAAAGTGGGCTGGACTAAGTATATGACTCGCCGCCGACGGTCACCTGCGGTCTAAGTATGTAGACTAAGTGTTACTCACCACCGAGGGTCACCTGCGGACCAAGCATGCTGAACTAAGTATGATTCGCCGCCGACGGTCGTCTTAGGTCAAAGTGGGCTGCACTAAGTATATGACTCGCCGCCGACGGTCACCTGCGGTCTAAGTATGTGGACTAACTGTTACTCACCGCCGAGGGTCACCTGCGGACCAAGCATGCTGAACTAAGTATGATTCGCCGCCGACGGTCGTCTTAGGTCAAAGTGGGCTGGACTAAGTATATGACTCGCCGCCGACGGTCACCTGCGGTCTAAGTGTGTGGACTAAGTGTTACCCACCGTCGAGGGTCAGCTGAGGACCAAGCATGCTGAACTAAGTATGATTCGCCGCCGACAGTCGTCTTAGGTCAAAGTGTGCTGGACTAAATATATGACTCGCCGCCGACGGTCACCTGCGGTCTAAGTATGTGGACTAAGTGTTACCGCCGAGGGTCACCTGCGGACCAAGCATGCTGAACTAAGTATGATTCACCGCCGACGGTCGCCTGCTGACTAGTATGCTGGAATCGCCGCCGACGGCCGCATGGATACTAAGTATGCTGGATTAAGCATCACTGTCGGCGGACTGTTGCCTGCTGCCACAGGCGACAGTCGACGACAAGTCTTATTTTGCCCAAGTAATTGCGCTCGCATCCTTATGGTGCCGAGCAAAGACGTCGGACCGCGGATCTCATGATTCGGGGTTTGGGTTCGGGGCCCCTTCGTGTATCTCGCTGGTTTCAATTAATTGTGCATTGTTATAAATATGAATGAAAGTTGATGACTATGTATGTCTTTATATGCTCTTGATGCTTTTGCTTGTCCTGCTTTGACTATGCAGGTTTTATGTTGCCTTGGCCTGCGTTTAACACTTTTTCACCACAATCGATCGTGACACGTTTCGTATAAAATTTATCCCATACACACTTTCGTATACGATCAACAACAGCTGTCACTTTTTTGCACATTGTGGCGAAAACGTCACAACCTGCGTGAAAGCAGCTTATTTTCTTCGGTATACCCCTCATCGCTAACGATATACAACACTGTTTCAAAAGCTGCAGATTTTTCTTTTGTTATGTCACATCACAGCCGTGCTAACATGTTTCCAGATCATCAATCACCGCAAAATGGCGTCCTCGCGGGATCTTTCTTTTTTACTGGTAGCCTGATCGGGCAGTACACATGTACATTCAAACGTCCACCTTAAAATGTGCCACAGCACGGCTGCTTGAGTATGATAAATTATACTCCTATTTGCGAATAAGAGTAATATCCGACTGCCACATTTGACGGTGTTGGTTTCAAGACGCGATGACAGCTAGCTTCGACCGTGTTTTTTACACAAACCCTCGAATAGCTGCTGGCTATTGTTAATCTCGGTCGCAATGTCACAGATAGAAGCCATAAGAGGAAGCCATCGAAATATCTCGTCACCAATACCTATACTCCGTTTCACCCATATGCTGTACCGCAGCGAAGGCTAGAAGCGCGACCTCATAGCGTTGACAGCTGCCTTTAATGCACGAGAGCTTGTGCCGCCGAGATGTGACCAAGTGCAAAGAGCTCGCGCTTGTAGCATTTCTTGCGGTACATCATAAAGTGAAATAGGTTATAGTGATTGCATGATTAAATGCCGCTGCTACGTCAATACTTCAGCTTGGGCGAGTTGGTGAATCATGTGTGCATGTATTTTTATAGTGTTTTTGGGCACTGTGAAGTATTAGCCGCTGCTATACGTCCGCCTATATCGAGACCAGCAAAGTGGAAATTGCACTCATAAGAATGCTGCCTGAGTTGCAAACGTGAGCTTCCGCTCCGCAGGATGGCGAGATTTGAAACAGTCGACATTTTCAGAAAAGAGTTCTACGCATGCGCCAACTCACGGCAGGCAACTTTAAGGCAGCGCTAGTAGATATCTTGGTTATTTGTACGGAAATTATTGCGATTTGTTTGTGTTATTATCGTGACAATACGAGAGATTTCGTATCTCGCGACCGGCATGATACGTTTCTAGAAGGAACCGAACGGCAGGCGACAGAAGCCTACGCTTTTCCCACTTTGCACGCGAAGAGATTTGCTGAATTTGAGTTACAAAGCGATAAAAAGGAATTTTCAAGTCACGTGACCTGTTCTAGAGGAAGAAAATCAGAGCGAATCCTCCGAACTCGCGAAATAGCGCGCGCGAAAATCTCCACTCGGAGACAACTTATGGACACTGTACTACGGACGACAGTCCCTTTAGGCCTACTTCAACCTCGTTTATCTCCACGGAGCTGGTCATGCGACGTCCTACAAAAGAAGCAGTTCGCGAGCCCTCCGCTACGTGCTGTTTTTATGTGGAAGGTCCATAGGATCAATATCAATGCGAAATCCAACTATTAAAACTAAGTTTAAAAATGAAATGTCAACATCACATTACACGACGCGCGAGCGGAGAGTTCAGAGTAGTGATTTGCAGCGTTGGCAAGTACTTTAAGTCTACTTAAAGTACACTTAGAAAACTTGTACACTTTAGTTGAAATATATGAGTATACATGTACCTGTAATTTATTTAAAGCATATTTTTATAATTTTCTAGGATAGCACAACTCCCGACTTCAAAGTACATTCCCCAAATTTGGTATTGTTCAATTTGTGTCACAAAATTATGCTCTCTCGACTTTGAAGAAATATCGGGAGTGATTTTCTACTTTCACCAGAAATGCGAGCAGACGACTCATCGCTCCGGTTGTACTGAGGTCGACTTGGTGAAATTAAGCAAGGACACGCGCTCGCATCCTTGGCTTTTCCAGTATCATCCCTACCGAAGAACCAGTATAACTTTTCGCTAACTGGATTATGGAACTGGAAATCTAACTGGATTTCTTGCTGGAAACCTGAAATCAAGTTTGCAGTACTGTTTGTTCTTTGGTATGGATACACAACTTCTTAGGCCGAATGCAAAAATTTCACCATTCACTAACAAAAAGAAAAAGAAAAAATATTGTTATGTGACTACGCGCTATCGTCGTTCACCCCATCTGGTCATTTCTCGGGGTAATGTAATGGTCAGCGAGACCAAAACAACTACTCTGTAATCACTTGAATTTATGCAACATTCGCCGCCATTTCCGAAAATAACTAATTCCCCTGAGGCAATGCATACCAGTTAAACAACTGTATAGGGGAATGAAAGAGCATCATGAAAGATTGTGTTATAAAGTACCCTGTCAGACGACGCGCTGAAGCTCCTTTTGAATAAATATCCTTTCCGCTAAAGGATATTCTGCTAAAGGTGCTGCTGCCACACTCCCAGCAAAATAAAATTTACCAATATTGATGGCTTTGGAGCTGGACACATGCAGTTGAAACCGATACTAAAGTTATTATTCTATATATTATAAGCACTGCAAGTTAATGTTTATTTTACGAACAATTTTTAATTTGAAATAATTCAGACAATAAAAATACAATCACCAGAAAGTTTCCTGTCATAGCTAGATATTGGTAACCACGAGAGTATACTAACTATTAAATGAATAGTGTGCTAAATTATTGCCTGCTTACCGAAACCAAGAAGTAATTGAAAAATGTGTCCTTCTATGGGTAAAATCTGAGCATTATTTACAGATGAATTTAACGTTCTATACCAGCCGTACTTAAACAAAGAGTGAGCGCGATGAGTCTAAGCCTGAGGAGGAAGAAGACTCACCTCGTCTCTGACACAGCTAAGATTCTAATTGGCGACCAAATCCTTTCATTGGTAGAATGCCCTCAGCAAATCTTGAAAAACCCTTGTCGAAGTCAGTCCTTCAGAGTTCGGGGAGGATCGGTGGCCGAGTGGGCTAGCGCGCACCAGCTCAGAGCACGTAGAGCAAAAGCTCGCGCTGCAGAACCCAAAGATCCTGGGCTCAATCCCCACCCCTGCCCGTTTCGATCTGGATGATCATCGTACCGGCGTGCGGTCGCGTATCACCACTGTGTGATACACGTTATAGACCCAGGGCTGGCGGTTGTGCTGCACTGGCTAAATTTCTCATCTACAGCTGGGAGACAAGTCGCCCGTTGAGGCAGACTAAGTTCTAGGCTGTATAAACATACATACACGCCAATATGTTTTCCTTCAAAGTTCTAACTTTAGGAAGACGAAATGATGCACCAGCTCACCTCCAATGGCAAGAGACCACTGCCGAGAATACCTTTCTACTAAAGAACGCTATCAAGCTCCTTTCCCGAAAATGACGATTGAGGGGAAGAAGCATTTGCAGTGCCGTGTGGCACGAACTTCTCGTTTTAGGGGAGCATCATCTCTGCTAAAGAAGCTTTAACGGTCCGTCTTCAGGTGGCATCGTGAATAGCCTCAAGTATCTTGCGCGTTGCTTCTTTATACGTCGTTTCACGTTTGTTTGCCAAAAGGCAGTAAGCAAGGGGAAGCACCCTGCCTAATTGTAGAGGCCATAAACAACCCAGAGGTGATAAAACATATCTGGTACTACTTTAAATGCGCGGTAGCACAACCAGGTGTTGCAGACGTTTAAGCGGCACCGGCCCGTCTTAGAGGCGAAAATTATTAATTTTTGCAGAGTCGTAGGGGTCTGTGTCCCCTGCAACGAATTCCTCAAGAGACGCTGTTGTTGTCAAACTCAGGTGTGCCGCTATAACTACGCCTTCGTTTCTGTGGGGGACTTGAACAGCGCCATGTCTATCGCGTTGAACTCTGTTCCCTGTCATTTCTAGTGAAGATAGCTTGGGGAGCTTCGCAATTGCCGCCTGTCTTGACCCTTGAAGGCAGGCGGCTATGACGTTCCGAGGGTTGTCCTAAGAACGCTTGGCCGCAGTTTCCCGAAATTTTTTTTACCGAATCCGGTAAACCGAATACCGAAAATGTTGCTGCGGCACGTAAACGTGCCGCAGCGACATTTTCGGGATTCGGTAGATGGTATGAGTGGCCCTGAGTCACAGTGTTTGTCTCACCTGCTGTAACAGCACATCCCCGGTAACCCTCTTGGAATATCTTGCATCTCCATGTCGTCTTGTCGTCGTCGCTCCTGTGCTTCGTGTAGATGTAACCTTCGAAGCAGAGCTGCGGCGAGCCTCAACGAGAGACCCACAAAGGTAGCCATGTTCTATAAACAACCCGATGCAACCAATGAGTCGGGCCAGCTGTACTGGTCGACTGATAGGTTCTTAATGCCTAGTTCGGGAAGGCTTTAGCAAAGACGAAGTGGGTGGGCGGGCTCCGCACGTGGAAATCAGATTTCACAACTTCATCTTCTAGGCAGGAGAGTTTATGGTCCGAAATATCAAGGTATAAAATTGTCATGGTATGAAGCATCTTGGGATGACGCGTGTCGAGATAGAACGCCTTTGCCATAAAGTGTCTGGGATGAAGTGTCTTGGAATGATCTTCTAGGGAGGAGACTTTCTTGTATGAAATATCCAGGTATGGAATGTCCTTGGTATGAAGTGTCTTGGGATGCGACGCCTCGGGATAAAACGTCTTTGGCATAAAGCGTTTGGGATGAAGTGCCTTGGCATGAAGTGACATACGATGAATTGAGTGGCCCTTGAAAGGCACCTGAAGGCTCTGGATACTGCACCGACTATTCTGGCATGAAATGTCGTGGTATGGAATGTTCATGGGATAAACGGTCGGGGGATGAAACACTTTGGGATGAATCGACTTGGGTATGAAGTGTCTAAAATGAAGTGTCCTGGAATGAAGTGACTTGGAATGAAGTATATATATATAGTAGAGCCGTGCCCATAGCTTTAGCTTCACTGCCTGTGAGGAATGCACTCGAATGCACGTTCAACGTCCCTTTCAAACAATCATAATCTTTGTTCGTAGAAGACGATAAATGAGAGCTAATTCTGAGCATGCGCTGCGAACAGTGCCCTACAATATAGCGTCCAACAGTATGTCGTCCCGTGAGAATGAATAACGTAAAAGAAAGAAAGGGAGAGAGAGAGAGAGAGAGCAAGCAAACGTCCGTCAGCTCCGTTGCGGCTTCTCCCAGAAGGCCTCGCTCGCACCATCTGCTTACGGCTAACGGTTCACACGATCGACGCGATTAGAGAACTTCGTTCAAAGAAACACAATAATCCCATCATCATCCACCTGCAAGAATCGCATATTTCGGTACTGTACCAACCCGGAAGCTCGCTCGGGCATTATTTTTGATAACTTCACATTTCGGTTCAGCATACCTGTGTGGCTGGCAAATAAAACTTAGCTAAGTTTAAGGCTATGTGTGTGGCGTGCCTCCTTTTTTCTATTTTACCGAGTCTCGGAGTTTTTCAAACAGAAATTGTTTTCTATTCGTTTCGAGGGCTGATCTTTTCCTTCTAACTCCCGATAAACTGAGAAAAAAAAAAAAAGCAAGACTGATGAAAAGGTGGCCGCCTGCGCGCTCTCAGTCATGCCATCATGCCTTAAGGCTATCCCTCGACACACATATGTAATATGTATGAAGGAAAGTGCATAAAGGCTTGGAAACAAACGAACAGACATCCTTGATGATGGGGCTCAGGGAAGAACGTCTATGGTGACTGACGCTCTTGTTGAACTCTTGATGGAATGGCCGAGAGCTTGGCCCACGTCATTTTAACTGCCTTAATCTGTGCGGTAATTATGTAGAAAAGTAGATCTATCTAGAGCCACCTAATGAGCTGCTCTTAGAGTATCGGCACTCCGTTCCCGACATAGTTCTGGGCGCCGCTCTTTTGGTGCTTGTACAAAGCAGACGCAACTGCCGATCGTCACGATTCAAAAGTGCGACTGTCAAAAGTCGACCGACGAGGACTGTCTTTTGAATCGTCACGATTCAAAAGACAGTCCTCGTACCTGTAACTTACCTCTGCAATTACTTCGTAGCCGTGATATGGTATTTAAAATAAATAAATAAATAAATAAATAACAGTGCGCCCGTTGTGCTTTCTTCTTTCTAAATTAGCTGTCATCGTGTTTTGCCCCATTCGGAACTTTCGCTTATGTAAGTTATCTTTCCACAGGTGCGCACGAAAGTAAACCTCAAAACAACAGTTGTTCGCTGCAAAAAAAAAAAAAAAAGGTCTACATGCCCTCCAACTTCTAAAACAAACGCAAACACGTTGTTTTGCGCGTTTCTTTTTTCATTGCGTAAGCTAACGGCAGGCCTTGTTTTACCGAAGCTTGGCAAAGAGCGAACACTTTGATCACCTCAAGCCAATCAGAGCGACGGAGGTGAATCACGTGACAGCCCTTGTCAAAGGTACACGGGCGGGAGCGTGGCCTAAGCGGTTGAAGAAGAGGGGAAGGAGGAACACCCCTCTTACCCGGGCCATCTTTTGGGTGTCCCAGACGTCGCATTTTTCCTCTTCTGAGAGTAGCCTCTCACTGAAAAATTATCAGAAAAGCGGCTTTCCTCTTTCTCCCGCCCTAGGCTTCGGCAGCACTGCGTGCAAATAGGCGGGACAAGCAGCTCCCGCGAAGCCGCCCACTCTTTCCACTCTCGCAAAGCGAAGGCTTGAGAGGAGGCAAGAAGGATCTCGCCTCCTCGACAGTGTTCACTCTGCTAAGGTGGAAAGAGAGGTGGGCCTCGCGGGAGCAGCTTGTCCCGGCCTCCCTGTCATCCACTATAGGGAGATAGAGTAAGTCACGCGTCTCCCTACGACCCGCTCATTGACTCACTGGGACCATAGCCTTCGCCGTGTGCCAAGTTACGGCAGGACGGGATATAGCGGCGTCCTAGTTCTGCTTTTGACATCTACCCACGCCCTGGCAACGAATCGTGCACACGCTGCGACGCCATTGCTGCACACGGTGCAAACTTTATACAACTGATACGGGGATCTTTAATTGCTCCCCGGTGTCGACTTCCGTTCCGGGAAGCCACGGTTCGAGTATAAATTGCTCACCTGTCTTGGAGCCGGGATGTACTGCAACGGCGTGCTCCGAGGGACCATCACCATGAACACGTTCCTGCTGACTGCTGCTTTTTCGACGCTCTACCTGGCTGCTGCTGTTGCGGGACCCGGTACGTACTGCGGGGACGTTCGAGTCCGAAAAAAAAAAATCTACACGCGACTATAGACCTTTGCAAAAGTCGCCTTCTGAGCGCTGCCATCTTTGTCTGCTGGGCTGTGGAACGTCTTCTGAGCATGCGCTCTTGCTCTGTTGTGCCGTATATCAGGCCTTGCGCATGCGTCCAGAGCTCAATGATTCAGCATTTTTCACCCGGGTGATGAGCGATGCAAAGGTCTATAGTCCGTTTCACCCTAGAGAGATGTAGTAGATCGTCCCGATATAACTCCGATAGCGACACCCGCGATACTTCGGCGGCGACGCCCTCTGCGCATGCGTCAACGTTTTCGTCATCGAGTATCGTTATCGGAGGAGGTTATACCGGAATGATCGGCTAAAACTCTCCATCGAATCCAACCGCGCAGCTGGCGCATGCGAACCGACAGGGACAATGAAGCGCTGCTAAAAGTGCACTGTCACGCCTCCCTTCGCTTTTGTGCGTTTGCCATCTCTGGCTAAACCAATTAGGCACAATGAAGGCCGCGTGATCCTGCTTTCTTTTTTTTCTGTAAACGCATAAAGATAATGAGCACCGTGACGTTGCACTCTTGGGTCTGTTTGATTGGCTCCATCGGACCCGGGCGACAGCTGCGCGGTCGGACTGAAAGTGGGACGAGTATAGACCTTTGCAGAAATCGCTTCCTGCGCGCTGCCATCTTTGTCTGCTGGGCTGTGGAACGCCTTCCAAGCATGCGCTGTTGATCTGCTGTGCGGTATATCAGACGCTGCGCATGCGTCCACAGCTCAGTGACTCAGCATTTTCTGTCCGGTCGCCTCGTTCGAGACTGCCGCTGGAAAGGTCTATATATAGTCGTAAAAGTGTTTTAGCAGTTTTGTTTTCAATTTCCCCAAGATGGCAGCGAACGGTCTAATAAGCTAATGATTGTTCGTCTCTTTCTTGTTTCTAATTGCTTAATAAACTATGGCGTGTCAGGTAGAGCTTAGAAGTAGTGTTACAACTTACAAAGAGTGCTCGAACAAAAAAAAAAACAAAAAAAAAAACGCTTAGCTTAATGTAAAATTACGCTACGCCGAATGCAACAATTATTAGAAAGTTTGAGGTGGACGGACAGATGGATGCTAATGGCTGTACCCCTTATAGCGGGCGGTAGCTTGCGCCGCCTAGCTTAGAAAGCAAAAGGTTATTTATCCCCTCGCCCTTCTAAACCAATTCGCACGGAGCGTGCACAGAACTTCGGCGCGTGCGCAATCTGACACCCCAAGTCTGCTCGCGGGAACCCAAGTGTTGGTGCACCCCCCCCCCCCCTCCAACATTCTATAACACTGCATTGAACCGTATGCGCGAGCACATTTCTTCGCAACCGTGATAATGGGTTATACCCACAGGGTTCCGTGTTTTCGGTATATACCGATAAAGACCGAAAATTAACGCTCGCGGCGGTTTTCTTTGAACTGGTTAAAACCGAAAAAAAAAAACGAATGTATACTGTCACTCAAGAAACAAGAAAAAAACAAAACAAAACAAGCCAGCTTCACAGGAAGAATTATCTTACCTATTTCTTTTTTCTCGTTCACCCTGAACACAGCTGCGCTTAACTGTCCTTGTGGTTGTTCTTTTCTATCGAAACCACATTCCTTGCCCCGTTCCCTTCTCTTATCTTTACCAGCCTTATTGGAGAAAATATTATAAATTATAACATATAAAATACACCATTTTCTCCAGTAATTATACAGTCGCGACAAGCCCGAGAAACACCGACTTTTCTCCGGCATTGAAAGTAGACGCCGTGAAACACCGATGTAAATGGGAAAATTAAACACCTATAATTACCTCGCCCCCCCCCCCCCCCCCCCCCCCCCGATTTCAAGAACAAGAAGAATAGATATAGATACCGAAAGCACGGAACTCTATATTTACACCCTAGAGCAAACAGTGTATACTATCGCGGACAATATAGGATCTTAAACAATCGTTCATGCTTCTTTTGTGTACGCGCCAATTTTCGAGGTAAGTGTAGTGCGAACAGTGTTGCATGCACATTCCCCCAAAACAGGAACGATTGCTGGTTTCTCGTTCCTCCTCAATGTTGGAACGAGTTCTCGTTACAAGTTCCAGTGGTTTGAAAGGAACGCGTATTGGTTACATGTTTTTTTAGAGCGCAGCTCTTAGGCGCCCGTTTCTGGGTTGAGCGGCGTCGGCGTCGCCGTCTGCGCCGGCGTCGGCGTAACCGCGCGTTGCATTATGGGACGTTTCACATAATGACGGCACACGTGACGTGATACGTGAATTGTCTCGTCACGTGTCACATGACGTCATGTGTAACGTCACGAGGGTAAATGTTTCGCTAAATTTGGCGGGAAATTTTTCCGCGAAATTTAGCGGGATGTTTTCCATAATGTGAAAAACATTTACGTGGCGTCACAATTCAATTTAGATGGAAAATTTCCCCAGGAAGTTGAGCGGGAAATGTTTTCCGCTAAATTTAGCCGGGACATTTTCGCTAAATTTAGCGGGAAATATAACGAAAGTTTCCCGCTAAATAGGAGGTATAGCAGGAGAACAAGATGGGAGGGTACGAATGGGGAGGAGAGGTATCCTCTGCACCCTCCCCTCGTCCTCCTCAAGAGCTACGCCCCGATTCGGCATTACAAAAAATTGTAAACGTCTTTCATCTTTTTTTTAGTTTAGAACATGTCTTTACGCTTACGTCGCGTTCGCATATTTTAACTAAATATTGCGCTGGATAATTTGCGAATAAAATAAGGCGAGCGAGCGAAGCCATCTACTTCGAGCTATGCGTGTCGCGTGGCTACGATCATATTTGTAGCGGTTTTTTGTTTTCGACTATCTCTCGGACACTTCTCCGAGCCTTGAAGTCGGAAGTTGAAATAGTCAATAATAAAAATAAAAATAACGTGTAAATGTCTGTTGAATTCGGGTAAAAATGTAGATGTAAAGACATGCTTGGATGGAACAGCGCGGATGAACAGCGCGGGAACTACCAACTAGCCCAAGCATCCACATTATAATTGTAAAGACAGGAAAGAAAAAAGGCTCGAGATACACCTAAGCACCTCTTAAGGCTGAACTCCATGGGACGAATTATGTGACGAATAACTGGCGAACGCCGCCCGACGGCACGCTCGCTTTGCGCGCGACGTAGCAGCCACTGTGTTGATTCCACGCGCAGAGCAAAAGCCACCGGGCAAAATTCGTCGGTTATTCGCAGCATATTCGTCCCATGGAGTTCAGCCTTTATGAGTTGTGAATGCGAAAGCATGCACTTCATTCTTCCGCTCCCTTATTTCGTCTGCAGCGTATTTGCGTCGACGGCAGAGCGCGTCCTCTCCTCGCCGCTCTGACCTTGGACGTTTCATGTTGCCGGCGCGCTGACGGATACGCAGCGTCATGGGGTGGCGGTCATTGAAACTAACGCGCAGCGGCCAATGGGAGCCTCGCCTACGCGCGCCAGACAAAGGGACCGAAGCCGTAATCCATCAGCTTTACTCCGCTCCCTTGGGATCAGGGAAACTAGGCGCCGTTTGGCTAGGCTTTTCGCTTGGTTTCATAGCTGGGAGCTGGCTTGCTTGGAGAAAGGTGATAAGGTGCCGTTTGGCGCGGTTTCAAAGCTGATGACGTAGGCTCGCTTCATGGGAGAGTTAATGCTTTCGCATTTAAAAGGAACGCCGTTCCTCCTGCCGTTCCCTCGATAACGTAACGAGTTCCCGTTCCAGTGATGCAAGAGGGAATGGCAGCGTTCCTCCTGAAAAGGAATGCGTTCCAGAAACGTCGCTCCTTGGAACGGGGGTCTGCGCACAACACTGGATCGGAACGAGGAATGGGTCGCGAAATTGTGGTTCCACGGTTAGGCCTATTTGATGAACCGAAAGTTCATAGGGCTCGCACGCATCGGGCGAAAAAGTGCTTTAATTACCTTCTCTTTTTGCTTTGCAGCCCGGAACGCAGAGCTATACCAAAGCCGAGAGGATCCTGACGCCGGGGTAAAGTTGCCTCATTTCGAGCATTTCAAAATCTCACAGACTGCGGCATAGCTACATCGGTGTCCACGGTGAAGGCATAACTTTTTGCGGTCATGCGTGGAATGAAGAAACACTGCCTAATGCTCCCTTTCACTTTATGTCCAACCGCAACCGTCACTTCCGTGGGACGCGTCCAATCGACAAGAGTGAAAAGTGCCCCGTCACGGCCCTCGTCGTCTTTGTACGTTTACCATCGCCGCTGCTCAACCAGTCACGCGCGGGAAGGAAAAATGCCCAGGTTCGCAGCGCATGTATACCGCATGCGCAATTGGTGTAGTCTAGGGGTCTCCAAACCCCGGGCCACGGGCCAAATCCGGCCCGCGGAAGTCTTCTGACCGGCCGTCGATCACCGTGGTCCTCGCAATGAAACCCAGCGAAGCGGCCCGTTTGCGAGGCAAAAATAAGCGCGCGTAAGGAAACGGCGCAGCGAGGCCCACCAACAGCGCAAACCGAGGTACCAGAAAGGAGGAGAGAAAACTGCCTATCGTCACGCGGGTCCTCTCGCCACATTCATAATGTTGGTATTTTTTCCCGCCACCATCCTTAGTACCGTTTAATGTCTAACTACGTGTGTGAAAATTCCTTCGCGTTCTCGGTATCTTGCGCATGGTGTCCTGTGTCGTAACCATCGCATATTGTTGGCGTCAGATTCTACCACTCCCATTCGATCTTCTGCCCTGTGTGAGTATGAGTATGACAAAGATTCACTGCGCTTTGTTTCATGCTTGGTGAGTCTTGTGGTCTTCAATTATCGTGCAATGTCACAATTAGCTTAATAATGAATTTTAAATAACTTGTTGCATTCATCCACTTTAGATTTTTTTTCCTTACGTTGTCACTCTAGCTTTTACTCTTCTATTCAGGCGCATACACATGTTTACATATTTAGTATTTCCGCATTCATATTTAGTTCTTTATTTGCCGGCCCACGAGGCTGCGACAAATCCCTAATTCGGCCCCTTAGCCAAAAAGTTTGCAGACCTCTGGTTCAGTCGGTAGTCGTAGTTATAGCTAACCATTACAATAACCACTGCACTCCGTGTTACTAGTTGCGTGTAGTACAGGCTGTTACGTTTCCGGGCAGCCCACCGAGACGGAGACTGTAGTTGGTCTGACTGCGTTTATTGCATCTCGGCCAAACAACAACATAACAACTCCTCCCCCTTCTAGGATACAATCGAAAACCAAAGGTTGTCCCCATCCAGGCCTCGGCACTTCAAAGCGAAGCCAAGACGGAACAGACCAGTCTTGGTACATTCACCAACGTTCGGACCCGGACAACACACTTGTGTAATGAAGACAGTCCGGCTAGATAGAATGTACGGACAGCTAGGCAACACGCCATCGGAAACCGCTGCATCCGTGTCTACTACACCGAAGGGTCCGCTTAGTTTTACTTTAGCTACGGGCAAGCTATAAGACCGATCTTCCAAAGCCTGGCGGATCCACACGCAATCACCCGTGAAATTCGATTGCTTTACTAGCGATGAATGTACCAAGTCGTACGTGGCTCCAGTGTCTCGCAGACACTTGCAAGGTGTACCGTTTACCTTTATGTCGTACAAGTAAGGCTCAAGTAGTTCCTCAGGATTCCCCAGACTCAAGTTAACGGGAGACACTTTAGGCACACGACAACCCGCAGCCACATGTCCAACTTTGTGACATTTATAGCATCGAATTGGTTTTCGTTCCTCGAACGACTTCCTTTTGCTTTTCGTGTCGTCAGAAGCCACTTCTACCTTTTCTGGTGTCGGACTAACCGTAGTCGGCTCGTACTTTCTTGAACATGAGTGGTCCGACTTCCGCGACTGATTTCTGGCGAATGCAGGCTTATCGTCAGTTACCTCTCTGCGCCTGGAGCAATACTGATCAGCGTAATCAGCGGCTTTCTGGATAGTTTCGACCTCGGGTCGGTCTTGGATCCATTCCTTCAAGGTTGAAGGAATAGAACAGAAAAACTGCTCTAGAGCTAATTGCTCCAGGATTTTTTCGCGGTCCTCAAATGCGTTGGCTCCACAAAGCCAGTATTCAAGAAAGCCTTTAAGCCTGTAAGCGAACTCTGAGTAGCTATCCTTACAGTCTTTTTTTGTTTATCGGAACTTTATCCTGAAGGCTTCAGGCGACAACCTGAACTTTCTCAGCAGGCTAAATTTCACTACAGAGTAGTCCTCTGCTTCTTCGGGGTCCAACCTAGCCATAACGTCGGCTACTTCTGCTGGTAGTAAACTCAAAAGCCGTTGCGGCCAGCTCGACCTCTCAAAGCACATCTTGGTGCATGTGCGTTCAAAGTTGATGAGGTAAAGACCCAAGTCTCCTCCGACACGAAAAGGCTGCAGCAAGCTTCGCATATCCAATTTTGAAGAACTGCCATCAACCGCACTGGCCTCACCAGCGACCTTTACCTTTTGTTGAAGCATTTCTAACTCGAGATCCTCTTTCTTTCGTCTCCTCTGCACCTCACTCCAACATTCGGAAATTTCGTCAGCGTCCGAGCCACAAGTTTCAATGGCCTTGATAATCTCGGGCTTTCTCATGGCCTATGCGACCTTTAAGCCCAACTCTTCCGCCAAGAGCATTAATTCAGGCTTCACTATCGCCGCGAGATTCATCGTGCCACGCTTTTGAATTCCCGAAAAAGGTCTGGTTGCCTTCGTCCCGTTCCCTTGTCACCAGCACGGTGACAACCTACAAACTAAACATTTCGGCTGCTCGGGAACAAGAACAACGCCTCCGGCACTCACCAACCGAATCCGCAGGTCCCCCGGAGCCGTCGATCCCGCCGCTGCCACCAGCTGTTACGTTTCCGGGCAGCCCACCGAGACGAAGACTGTAGTTGGTCTGACTGCGTCCCCTTACGCAACTCGTTTGGCGAAGGCAACGCCAAACGAGGGGAGAAACTGCGAGCACTAGGAAGGCTGGGGAGGAAGAAAGAAACCTCCTCTCCTCTCTAACGTTCCTAGTCCTCTCCCTTTCTCCCCTTGGCCTCATCTCCCGTCCCGCCTTCCTAGTGCTCGCCCTTTCTTTCTACGCCTGGCGTTGCCTTGGACTGCACAGCACACGACTAGTGACACGGAGTATAGACGTAACAGCTTCTAGCTCCGGCTACTAACTCAATATGCAGAGCCCAAGTACGCCTGCTCCTTGCACAGGGGTTGCAGTGATGTCAGAATGAGGAGCTCCGATTGGCTCTGATTGGAAAGACAGTGTATAGACCTCAAGGCAGCAAGCATTGACGTCTAGCTACTATCGTCAAACAGATGAACTTGCGCTCCGCATTGCTACAGCACTATACGACTCACCGTCTCAGGATAACGTGAAAATGACGAAAGCTACGAACCCCCCAGTGAATCATTCAGATAGTCGGAGTGAAGCTCGTCACAACGTGCCATTAAAGTGAATTCCTCCCATTTAGAGCTGTCACGTTGTCCGCTCCGTTGCTCTGATTAGGTCAGATCTGCCGTATCTTTCGCCCCTTTTGTGAAGGCACATCAGAACGAAATCGTAGCCACAACACCAATCGTCTACATCGATATTAGATAGTTTTGTGACAGAAGGTATTAACATGTCATCAACACGAGCTTTTGTAAAGCAACTTATAGTCTGCCATGAGTAACAGTTTTAACGGTGTAAAACGAATGTGGCGAACGCTCGTTGTCCGCACGTGCTTCACCCCAGAGCACACGGCAGTGGCAGCAAGTAAAATACATCCTTTGGAGTAGATTTACTAAATGAGCTACGCTTCAGAGTAACGACACTTCAGCCATCTTGGTGCTTAAAATTATGGTTGCCAGTTATCTGAATGTTTATCTGAAATTGCAGGAGACTTTTTTCCGTCCTAGAGAAATGTTTGAACAATTTGCGACGGAGCAAAACGATATCACCTGAGCTTCCTACTACAGTGTCTAAAGCTGAGGAAGTCGCATCTTTGAATATCGACAGTTGCGTCTGCTCTCCTCTAAGCACCACGATGTCGGCGCCCACTAGCAGATCGGGGAACGGAGTGCCGTTACTCTAAGCATACCTCGTGTAGTGGCTCTACCTCGGACGACATGCGGAACGGCACAAGCCATAACAAGTTAGTCGATCCTGATGCCACCGTCGGCATCTCGCTGAGAAAAATCTGTAAGGTAGCCAGACACGCGAATGAAATACTGCCAGTTGCAAAGAGATCCCGCGCCAAGGCAGGGAGCGTTTGTGCACCCCGTGCAAAAGCTCTCCCATCCCCCGGGGTTGTCTCCATCAGCGCGGCTCCGCGCAAAACCGTGACGTTGTTTCCATGTGATGCCCATCGCGGCTAGCAAAGATAGGAATTTCTCCCCCGTGTGTATATCCCTTTAGGAAGCCACTCAAATACACGTTGTTAGGTTTTTTTTTTTTTTTTTAATATAAGGCAGTAACAGTGTCAAGCAACATTTTGACGTCACGGAGCTACGTCACATCACGATTTCACGTGACGTGTTAACGTAAAGTGATGTCATAATGCCCCATGACGTCACACTATGAAGTGACGTCGTAGTGTCACGTGCCATCATGTTGTCAAACGACGTCATTCTGTCTCGTGGAGTCATGTTACGTGACAATATGACGTCTCGTGACGTCGGTGCCACGAAAAGTCACATCGTAACGTGACTTTGTAGTGACACGTAGCGTCTCTGAGTCACGTGAGTCCATAGTTTCACGTGAAGTCACAATGTAACGTGACACTTTGACATCATAGAGTCAACACGCCAAGCACCACACAAAAATCCCCGAGGCTATAGCCCTATATATACTAACAAATGAAAAATAAAGATGATCGATTGAGCTAACATTATGTTTTCTTCGGGCCGCGTTCCACAACTCGAAAACCCGCAGGCCTCCCAGGACCCCTCTGTCTTCAACGACGAGTGCCGCCAGCGCCACGACTACTACAGGAAGATGCACGGGGTGCCTGAACTGAAGAACGATGACGATGTATGTTTTTGTTTTTTTTATTTAGGAAGTATTCATAGCATTCCTACTATGACCACTGACAAAATTGGAACGTCAGGAAGGTTCTTTAGTTGTCGTGCCTCTGTCGCCAGCTTCCTGTCTTCTATAATGCTCGTCGTCACGTGACCCTCTAGCGTGCACGAGCAGTCGAAGCACGACGGAAGGCGCCAAGCGTGGGCTGCAGGCATGGACATGTGAAAAAAGACACCCTGAGTAATTCTCATTCAGCTGGTAACTCGAATTTTCAAAGCAATGCAATGGAACACATGTTAAGGCTTACCGAAGCTGCGCTTACGAGCGCTTACAAAATAAAAATGGCTATTCGGTATTCCGGTAGTTCATCATACATGAAATTTAACGTGCTTGACGATGATTCAATGATTTAAGTGGTCGCTGATTCAGCGCTTACAAACCAAGTGCAGGATTGGCCTTAATATTACGGTGTAGAATGAGACAAACAAGTTGTATGATACATAAACTTAACTGGGTTGAATGTAGGAGGCTATGCCGTTATAATAAGCTGATATTCCTGCTCCTGATTATAAAATTTAGCAAAAATACTTTAACGTTTCCTAGGAGAAAATGATAGAAAAAAATATGCAAGCTTGATCATGCTGACAAAGACTGGTAAGCACAAAATGTATGATAGGCTTCCCAGAGAAGAAGAGGAGGGCGTCTGATTGGCACCGCGTACCGTATATTCGCTCTTCTCAAACACGCCGTGAGATGGCGCAACATGACAGGAAAGGCCGCGAAGCACACGACCGCACCTTCACGCGATGCGCGACGGAGTTCGCTTTTGCCTGCTCCTACCGATTACCAACCCTTAATAACTCAGCCTAAAAAAAAAAAAAAATTGTTTTAGTTAGTGAGTTCAAATCCTGCTGGGTGACTGGGCTTTTCATTTCGTTCCCTATAAGCGTACCGGTTTTCGGTGTCGGCTTTTTGTTACAGCCAAACGTTAGACAACTCTATGAAAATAGCCTGATGAAAACCATTCTGTGTTAAAATACAATCATAGTTGGTGTCGTACTATAAGACACAGCCGGTATACACTCAAACTGCGCGTACACACTCGCATACGTATATACAGCTGAAAATTTAAAAGGCAACGCTGATGCCTTCGCGGCAAAAGCTACACTTTCTGGGTCTTTATAGATGCACAGTGTCACAGCCAGTTTTGACAGCTAAGTCAACAATTAATAAAACTTTGCTCAAGAACTGTATCTAAAATATGTATTTCGCGAATTATTTTACTACCTGCAGAGCCCATTTCTGTGCACACAGTTATGTTTGCGATACTTCACGGGAATAAAGACTCCGAGCTATAGTGTGCGCGATAATTATTAATGCACCTGCTTGTTTTCGTAGCAGTGCTGTTAATTTTTACATAATAATCATTATATGTAATCATCAATAACAAGGGTCCAGGCACGTGTATGGATAACGTGAGGCGTGCAAACTTAGGCATTTTTGGTAAGTATGCTTGATTATGGGCAAACAAATATAGACATTATAAAGATGACTGTATGGTAAAGTTGATTATAATATACATTTGTAATGGTTGTTTTTCCATGTTATGTTTCCTTTGGTAAAAGGTAACACACTAAATGTGTACTAATCGTGTAGTTCTGCCAAGCATACCACCCAAAGGATAGGACTAAAATGTATATTTTTGGTTAATTAAAAGTGTTTTCCTCTAACATATTGTCACGAAGGACGAGGTGAAACAAAGAATAACTGGGGAAATTGAAACTTTTAATAAGGCGAACTTGTGCCCAAAATAAAAGAAAAAACGATAACAACAGAGCGTCGCGGGCGTCGAAGGTGGTGAAGCAGCAGGATCGAACGCTGAGGCGAAACTGACTCGACAAGGTCGCGGGCGGCATCTTATCTAGAGTGAGTCATTATCTCGAAGATTCGGCGGCAAAGGTTCGAGCGTAGCGTGCTTGGGGCGAGAATGAACACGCACTTTCTAGAACAACAAAAGCAGGGATAAACGATAGAAGTTATGTCCGGAGCAAGAATAAACGAGAACCTTCTACAAGTCTGTGACCCTGCGCGCGGCAATATGTATACCTCATTGACACGGCAGCGTAAAGGTCCCCTAGCTTAATGTACACATAGAAATGGCGTTCGGTGTCACACGGTGAACAAACGAAGGATGGGTTTTTAGATGGGTGGTGCCGGTCCCATTTTTATCGGGAAGTAGCTTGGGCCACCTATCCTCGAAACATTCGCACTCCTATCAGAGGTGATGTCGACTGCAGCTCTGGTAAACCGCGAGACCCGATGGATGGAACCATATAGTCGCGAAAATGTATTGGGCAGGAGAGTCGATCGAGTCGTCCACTATCTAGACAATTAGCTTGCAAGGGTTCATCACGTTCGCCGCAGACACTGTTGCCGTGTCCCCGCCGCCGCTGTTGCCTGCTCTCGTGAGTATACGTTTCGCTTTAACGTATCCCATCACGTTTGTGTTCAGAATCATTTCAAAATTTGCTTCTTAGAAATATTCAATTTGTTATAATGCATTAAACAGCACAGACTTTATAGGTTTCGTAGCTGTGAAGGGAGATTGCCGAGCTCCTTTTGACGTAGGCCCTCCCTTAGTGAAAAGTACCTTTATGCGCCGAGTGTCCAGCTTCCTTTAGTACAAGAACTTCTGCTAAAGGTGCCTTTATGTTGCCGTGTGCATTGGGTATTTGTATATCCGCGTGCGCCTTACTTGCCAGACTGGTTTGACGCGTATACCGCACCGTTAAGATAAAAAAATCACTAAAAATGTACTAATTATATATTTTAAATATTGGAAGTGTACTACAGTATAGTTCAAGCGTGCTTCTTGGTTTATAAAAATACGAAATAAGTATACATTCGATGTATTGATCTTTCCCATGAGTGGTTTCTCTTTTGTTTCTCTTCGAACGATCCAGCTTCGCCTCTTGGCGCAAGAATGGGCAGATCATCTCGCCGCACAACCAGAGGGAACGAAGCTTCAACACCGTCCCGATAACCAATACGGCGAGAACATCTACACTGCAGCGTCCTCCAGCTCCAGCTTCATACTCGATGGTAAGCACACGGATGTCTCTTTGGGTCGGGCTTTTAGGGATGGATGGTGTTTTTTTTTTAGAATTTTATAGATTTGTTTATAAAAAGAAACTGGGAAAGCTACACTAATGCTCTTTGTGAAGGCGAGTTATACGGACAGGAGAACATAATATAAGGGGCTAATCGTCACAATAAGTAGGATTACTAAAACTTGTTTATTATATTTAATTAATACAAAAAAACATATATATGGTTTCAATTAAAAACTTGCTGAGGGTCATCGAAAGTCACTGAATAGGTAAATTTTATAAATTGTTTTGGGTGTATGGCGGGTACGCTAAAGTTACCACTTCTGCAACGTGTACAATGCTGGCGGCGCCAAAACGCGATTGATGAAAGGCGGACAAACTGTGCGGGTGCATTTTCGCGCCCACTGCCTTGCGCTCGTTGCACGAGCCTCAAGTCTACCCCCGCGCGCTTCTCACACGCCCCAAGCCTCGCGAAAATTTACTTATTCAGTGGTTGTCGACGATGCTCGTGAAGTTTCTTATTGCAACCGCGTCTTTATCTTTTAATAATGAAGAAGTTAATTGATACATTTTAGTTAATTAACCGAATTATCCTGACGATTATGTCCCTATTTTATGTACCCCTGATAGTATAACTCACATGCGCAGAGGTCGTCAGTGTAGACTTTGCGGCTTTTTTTAATCAAATCTGTTTTAAAACACCTTGTCCATAGACCGGCACCTTGTGTATTGAAACAAGTCAGATCTTGCCCACGCACTGGGCGAAGCACCGTGTCGACATCAGCGCCATCGCGGTGGGGGGACGTGAGAGCCGAGGAAAACAAAAAAGGACACTGGAAATACAGAAATCATTCCTTCTGGATAACGTCTACCACGACAGATCTCAGATAGAGAGGGTAAAGTGATAGTTAGCAAATTATTTTTTTTAATATGCTACTTAGCTCACTTGTCAAATATTCGCTTTAGCTGGCACATTCCTATTAATACCTCGTGTCCCCGAATCCGAGTGAAGCCTTTAAAGTGACCACATACATCGGCTTGGTAACGTATCGTGCTACGATTCACCACAGGGGTGGGTGAAGCTGGTGGAATCATTGCGTCAAAAGTTCGAAGAACGCATTTACGTGAGTAAAAAAAAGTAAAAGAACAGTGCCTTGTTTTTGTTTCACCTATACGTCGCCCGTCTGCACACCGCGCACCCTCTGACTGGCGCAACAACCGACAGATGGCGGCAGGGGCACTTCGAGCACTTAGGGGCCTTTCAACAGCGCCTGCAGCTCGGAAGCCACCCTATAGAAACAAAACATGGTGGCACTTGCGACGAGAACGAAGAAACTGGACAACACACAGCGCTTCGTGTTGTCCAGTCTCTCGTCTCAAGCGCTACTATGTTTTTGAACACACAGTACCAACTCTCCCAACAATACGCACTTTCCAGCGCTTATCACCCGGGCGGAAAGTGCCGAGTCACTGAGCTGTGGACGCGTGCTTAGCGTCGGATAGACTGCACAGCAGAGTTACAGCTCACGTTCAGAAGGCGTCTCACAGCCAAGCACGACAAAGATGGCTGCACGCGCAAGGCGATTTTTGGAATGGTCTTTAGGGAAGGCTCCCGACCGGTTGTTTGTCACTGTAAAAACTTTATTCTAGACATGCTTCTTTTTCTTTTTTTCTTTACGGTTTACTTTGCGCTTTTCAGGCTTTTGAGACCATAAAACCCCCAGGCACTCGGGCAGGTTGAGTGCTTGATTGAGGTTTAGTGGCACGGCAGAATCCGAGGCCACAATGCGCCAACAACTATGACTATTGCAGGAAATCAGGCTTATAGAGAATAAAGAGCTGTAGTAGATTGTGGGTTATGAAAACTATGAGCATGAGAGTATACCCACATGGGCATGATTCCAAGACACATGTTACATCATAGGTGGCCTAGAAGTGCAATATCTCTAAGAAAATTAAAAACACACTTGCGTAGTATTAGCCGTTCGTCGCCGAGTAAAATGACCAAATGTAATGGGGTATGCTCTTGGTAAATTTGTGCAAAATGTCTTTGACATTCACGGTCATAAATAGAGCATACTAGTAAAATGTGCAGGATGCTTAAAGGGGCGATGCAACAATTTTTGTACTTTGCACAAATACCACTTAGAACGGATCCCTGACGTTAATGAGCTATGAAACACGCGTTCGTTTTTCACCCCCCGCAATAGAAGTCCCAGAAAAAAATTAAAGAAAAACGAGCAGCGTTCACCCCCTCAACTCGCAGCCAGAACAAGCAGCCACGTGAACTGGAGCCGATTATATGCCGCCAATGTTGATCATAGCCACGCGCTGGGGTTGGCAAAGCACAGGACACGCGCCAAGTTCCAGACATTGTTATGGCTCGGCTGTTGTCGTCATTGCAGCGATTGGACACGGGCCCCCTACCCGAATGCTTCTCGAGCTAGTAATTATCACGAGCCCAAATCGAGTGCCCACGCAATGCTCGGGTCCAATCTATGCACAGCATTCAAATATCGTCATATGGGTGTACTGCGATCCCCACTTTACGTCATCAAATTTTGCAAAGGAAAGATTGAATGGAAATGGTCGGTTTTGTCCTTGAAATTACACCGCAACAAAGGAGTTTCTTGGCCAGTGGCGTTGCGTGCGAGTATCCTTGAGTCCCACCAGTGCCAGTAAGCTCGTGGAAAGCGAAAAACATTCCAATTGAATATCGTTGCACAGCTCCTTTAATGGTATATGACAATGTTCGCACTCCAGAGCATACTCCCCTCGCAAAAGTTTTCCATGAGTAAGCCGTGACTCGGGCAGACGTAACCCAAAGTAACCGTCGTGACATTCTGTCGTCATCCACCTGCACGCGGGCTTGATAGGCAAGGTAACAAATAGGGATGCGCGAATACCGATTCGAATCGAATATCGCACTGTCATCCCTAACTTCAACACAAAACCGGTTGTCGTGGATTTCTCTTCCACTGCGAAAGTTAAGAATGACGCAGTGCCACTCGATTCGAGCCGGTTTTTCCACACTTGTAGTAAAAGCCTAACAAAGGCAGAGCATGGCTCATGATGTCCACGCTTCGAGGTTGGTTCTTTGGTCTTCCTGACGCCTGATGCGGCAATCTGATTGGCCGAGGGGCGATAAGAAGACTCCCCCTTTTTAATGCGAGACGCCGCGCATGCGGCCACAGCTCACAGCCTTTCTCGACTTCAAGCCCGCCGAAACTTCTCCCCAACTCTTTTTTTTTTTTGTCTTTAAATACGTAGTATTTATATGGTCAGCCTCGGGCATTTTGGGTCGTCACAGTATTGCATGACACGTCGTCACGTAATGCTTTAATGTCACGTGGAACAATGACGTCATGGTGTCTCTGACGTCATCAGGTCACGTGATAATGACGCCACGTGACAATGCGACGTCACGTGAAGTCACAGTATTACGTTACACTGTGACGGCTTTGTGTATTCGAAGAACTCCCGCAACGTGGCCCTCCCTTGAGTGGCCTCCTCACCGTGCCCGCAAAAAGAGGAGTGCGAATAGAGGCCCTAAAAATAAGCTTTTAGAGACAACCGGTTTTTAAAAATATCCGGTTTTCCGCGGTTCTTCGAATTAGAAAATACTGTAAACGACTTAATTTTCGCGGGCTCAAATTTTCGCGAATCGGGCCAAAGCTGAAAATTTGAAATTATTCGCGGGTTCTAATTTTCGCGAATCGAGTGTAGCTTCCGTAGCGTTCACATTTTGCACGAATTGTTCGTGGGACGTATTTTTCGCGAATTGCAGGTGATTTGCGAAATTCGCGAAAATTAGGTCCTCGCGAAAATTTAGTCGTTTACAATATTCGATTTTGAAAACCGGATAACCGGTTATTGGAATAGCCGGTTAAGTTATTCGGTTATATCAATATCCAGGTATTTGAATATTTATATAAGAATAAATTATTTTGTACCGGAATCGGTACAAAATAAACTTTACAAAAACGTTCCTATATAGTTCGATCTCATCGTCATATGCACAAAATTAGTACAAATGAAATAAAAGCGTTTTTATTATTGTACATTAGAAAAAAAAAATAATCCGGATAACAGGATAACCGGCTTAGAAAGCCGAATTCGCTTTCCTCCGGTTCAACCGGATATCCGGTTTGACGGATGGTTGCATCATCTACTAAAAATGCTACGCTCCATGATAAACACCTATAAAAAATGCCAAAGACAGAGCTGATTTTCTTCTTCGTTTTACTTTTTTTTTTTTTTTCGCGCAGCCCAAACTCCCGTCGATTCCTGGTACAGCGAGATCAAGGACTACGACTACGCCAATCCGGAATCCTCGTCAGACGCGACACACTTCACCCAGGTCGTCTGGAAGTCCACCACAAAAGTGGGATGCGCCAGAAGCAAAGCAGCTTCCCGAGCCGCCTACTTCGTCGTCTGCAACTACGACCCCTCGGGAAACCTTCAGGGGGCATATGAGGAGAACGTGCTCCCAGCGGCTTCCGACTGAGCGAGACATCGGGCGACTGGACCAGGAAACACCGTCTCGAGATCCAACCTTTTCGCCAACGTGCGGCTGAAAGAAGTAAACATTTACATGACATCGGCTGCTTCGGGCGCACGTCGAGAAGCATGAATCTCGACGACAAAAGCCTGTTTCCAGCTGATCTGCACTCTCCTTATTAAATGCTTGTTGTGTTTTTGCTGTCTGCTAAAGATTTATTCTGTCGTCTCACAGGCGTGTAAATTCGGCAAAGCGAGGAGTGTCAATTTGAATGCTCCCGTAAACTCAGAACAGTGGTTTGTAGAACCGCGGGTCCTGCACATTTTTGGTATCTCGCACAAGGCATAGCTTTCATAAAAATTTAATGCTGATTGGAGATATGGGTTGATTAGAGAAAAGTAGTTCGACTAATTACCACTTTTTAATTGACTAATTAATCAATTAAACCATTAAGTCTTTTATCTACAGGATATTTCATATAAGACGTTAAAACTGCGCATATTTTTACTATTTTTGTTATGTTGTGAATGGCGTATTGCAGTTCCATTTGAAACTTACGTTGTGACACCTTTTTAAAAGGGAAGTCTTTTAAAAAAAGAAAGTATTTTTTAAAGTTATTATTTGAAAAATTATAATAACTCGATGACAATCACAAAAATGCTGGAGTGATTTACCGTGGAAGCCTGGGTCCTAAATGAAATGAAGACCTAAAAAATAATAGGTCAGACATTTTACTTTCGTTTTGCTCGAGTTTCTCCAACTTAAGACTCTGATTTGTGGCTAAAACATTTTATCGCAATTAAAGTATTACCCAAATAATCTGAAGGCTAGTCGATGAATTGCCCGGTCCAAATATTGTCACGAATGACAATTAATGAGGCGACGAAAACTGAAACAAACTAATCGTTTAATGGGGCGAACTTGGGCCCAAAACAAAATAGAGAAAGGCTAGCGTCGCTGGCGTCAATGGCGGCGTGACTGCAGGATCGAGCGCTGGGGCGGGACTGACTCCGGCTTGCCACACGGAAACCCTTTTGTACACGGGAGTGCTTCTGGAAAAATCGGCATAGAAGGTTCGGCGCGTAGAACATTCTAACCTCAAATAAGCAACAGGGTTCTCAAATTTACCAGCACGCGACATTTACAGAAATAACAAAAATGTACTTGCCCAGCCAGGAATCGAACCGCCTTTGCGTGGGAGCCAAACACGAGAATCGTTCGTCCGCGGACTTTTTTTTTTTCTATTGGTTCTCCCACGGACACGCTTGGTCGGAGACTCGCGTGACATTACTCTCCCCTTTAGAAAGAGCATCGGCTCGATGCACAAAAACAAAACAGAGCAAACCAAACAACAGCAGGGGACACTACGGAGGCTTGTGGCACACGGTTCTATCGAGCGTAGTACGGGATCACAACTAACGGTCTTATCGAGCGTAGGACGGCTGAGGCGCACGACGTGGACTACTTCATGTATTGATGGGCGGCGTGATGATGTTCTTGTTCCGTCGGGAATAACTTCGTAGGTAAGATCTCCCTGTCGGCGAAGTACCTTGTAGGGTTCGAAGTACCGTTTCAGGAGTCTCTCACTGAGACCGCGGCGGCGAATCGGTATCCACACCCATACCCTGTCTCCGGGTTGGAACTGGACGTCGCGGCGAGGAAGGTTGTACCGGCGGACGTCAACACGTATTTGGTCCTGAAGTCTGAGTCTGGCAAGCTGCTGAGCCTCCTCTGCTCGTTGAGTTATCAACTTGGCGTCGTTGGTTCCGTCGTCTGCTGGGTCGTGAGGAAGCATTACGTCGAGCATCGTTGTGACCTTTCTACCGTGCACCATCTTGAATGGTGTGACTCCGGTGCTTTCTTGCACTGTCGTGTTATAAGCAAAGGTCACGTGCGGCAACATTCCGTCCAACGTCTTGTGCTCTACGTCGACGTACATAAAGATCATGTCGGCGATAGTTTTGTTTAGCCTCTGTTCGTCCTGCAGTGTTTCGACAGTAGCTGGTGCTACTGAGATTAAGGATTTCTTGCGTCAGCTGGGCGATGAACGATGATCCACAATCTGTAAGGAGGACTTCGGGGGCGCCGTGCCGGAGGACAGTGGATTCGATAAAAAAAAATTGGCGACTTTGGCGGTGGGGCACCGTATCTGATGGAGGAGTTTTCGTCTCGGCGTAACGTGTGAAATAATCGGTCGCGACGATAATTCACAGGTTTCCTCGCGTCGATGGTGGGAACGGTCCAAGTGAGTCCATTCTAATTTGCTGGAATGGGGCAGATGGCGGCGCAATAGGCTGAAGATGTCCTGCCGGTATCGTCGGTGGTTTCTTCCGCCGTTGACACTCGTGGTAAGATCGGGTGTAGTGATGGGTTGTCTTTGCAAGCTTGGGCCAGTAGTACTTCTCGCGTATCCTGGCAAAAGTTCTGCTGTAGCCAAGGTATCCCGCCGGATATATTTCAAGCCGTGGCAGGCTTGAAATATATCTTCTCGAAGACTGGAATGGATCACCGACAGCCACGCCTTGTTGTTATCGCTGAAGTTCTTCTTGTGGAGCACACCTCGTCGGATGGAGAAGGATGGCAATTTTCGTATCAAAACGCGGGGAACAGCGTTTCCTTGTCCCTCTAGGTGCTCGATCAGTCTTCACAGTTCAGGATTATCTCTTTGGAGTGCTGCCACGTCATTGACATATAGTGCGCCGAGGAAACACTCGTCGTCGTCGTCTTCAGCGCAGCCAGGCCCGTCCTTGATCAGGGCCTCGACAAACAATGGGCATCATACAAAGTGAATTCAGGCGCCGCGCCGCCTTAATGCGCCGAGGTGTTGATGTTGAAGAAAGTTGGGGGTGGGCGTCGAAAATACGATCGTGTTTATATTGTGCTTTATATTAAAAATATTGTGTCAACTGAGTACATTTCGATCTTAGTCGGATTGGATACTGCAGCGAGCGTGAAAGATTTTCAACAGGCCTACTTATGTTGCTCTCCATGATTAAATAACTCCCCTACACAAACGACATCCACACAATGAGGTCTGTTCAAAACGGCCAACAGAAAATCTTTTCATTCCCTATAAGAAAATATTGGCTTCGTCAATATTAGGTCACCACGAAAAACGCATAAAAAGAGGCTAGTTTATTCTATACTGAACGAATTCGTACATTGTTCCTTTTCCTCTGTGTGATAAGAATTCGCTCTCGTTTCTCACAAAGAAAACTCGGCTGTCATATACAGTCAAAGCACTGCTGAACTGTACCGGCAAAGAGCGTGATGGACCGTAATTCAGCTCTGCTTTGCATCATTTTAACATACTGGACATCAAAATGTTAGAGCCACTCTCTCGTTGCTTTAAACACTAACATTAACGTTTACATCGTCTGCTTGAGGGAAACACACGGCACCCACTGGATCCCTTCCTACTTCCGTAGAAACTTCAAGATTCGAAACTGGTGCGACAACTGGCCCCAATATTTCGACCTCCTGAACGCAAGTACGGTCTACAATCAAGAAACATTGGTCGTCTTGCCGAGTTACATTCCGAGGCGAGGCATTCTGCGTTTGATCACTTCGAAGATTTATAACTTTCCTCTGACCACGTGGATCATTATCGCCGATCACTGGAATCCTCTCGAGGACGCGGCATCATCACATGAACTTTCTGCAGAGCCGTCGTCGTCCGGCAACACACCGCCTCCATCGCTAAAGATGGTTTTTGGAACTGCAAGTCACGGCGCACGATTGGCAAGAGGAAACTTCTGGGGGACCTTTTGCTGATCCAAATGGACTAGATCATCCTCGAGGACACTGAAGGTAGGATGCACGTCTGACGGTGGGCCGAACGCCACGTGTAGATATGATTGCCTGACTGTTGTCAGGGGTATTCAGGAGGTGTTAAACGTCAGCTACGAGATGGTTAAAGTCGGAGATCACAACTGGATGTATAACCTTTTGTGGAAGCGTATCGACGTCTTGGACGCGAACATTCTCTTTTCGGAATACCGCCGATCTCACATCTTCTATCCTGCCTTCCTGTTCGACGATGAGGCGGTGTACTACGTCGGAGGAAAGACCACCTGGAAGAACGGCATGCACCTGAATTCCTCTCTCGCCGAGTTTCTAGCTCTACTCTTGGCCGCCGCGGTTGTGTGCCTCGCGTGCTTTTGCTTCATCAACTATCGCGACCGTAGGCCCCTAGGATCTGACATCGGAGCCATCGGTATGGTTGTCGTGGCATCAGTGCTCTATTTCCCTTACCCCGTTCCAAGTTCATTTGAGAGATCAAATTTCGGTCGCACTGTCCTCTTTTACTGGATACTGGGCGGAACGTCCTTAGCGATATTCTTCCAGAGCCTCTTGACGTCGAGCGCTAGTCACGGCGTCTCCTGGAAAGCGGACGACACGCAAGAAAAGTTGGTCCCGAATCTTGTGGCTGGAACTGTGTCGGTGTGCGTGCAACGGCCCTTCATCCACGGGTTCCTGCTCGAGCAGAGAGTGAACGACTCGGACTTCTTAGGACACATGGCAAGGGCCTTCAGGCGCAACCCGACCATTGTGGCAACCGTCGACGAATGCCTCGACCGCGCGGTAAGAAGGACCCACGTGTTTTTCACGCATGTCCGCTGGCCCAGTGAGCTAGAGAAGTACGGGAAGAAGATCGTTCGCGGAAAAGAGACCATGGTGCCCTCGTTCGGTAGCACTCCTGTCAGGAAGTACTTCCCGCTGAGGCACGAGTTCGCAGCGCTGTATCGAAGGCTCGATGAGACCGGGCTCAGGTCGTCCCAATTAAAAGTTGAGGGATGGAAGCGGTCGACAGCCGAAGAGTCGGCGGTTCCTTTAGATGTGCGACGATTCATCATCTTGTACCTGGCCGGGTGCGTCGCTGCGGCAACGGTTCTCGCGCTTGAGTGGTTGACGTCACTGACCTACTTTTGATGGGGTGTTGTCGGATGCCATTTATTTGTTTACTTGTTATGTAGGCACAGCATCTTTTTCGACATTACATTATTAAGGAATTTACAACAAAAAAAAATCTGGTGATATTTGAGTCGAAATATAGTGGAAAAAACTATCCTCAGGAACAACTTTCTGAGGCAATGAAAGCAAAAGTAGACGCATGCGTGCCAATGGCAGCTTAATATTGGGCACGTGCACTCTTTTTCTCTTCGGAAATGCCACTGAAAGTTGTGCCCAAACAGAGGCTACAATGTTGCAAACAAAAGTTAACCAAAAGTTAACCAAAACAAAAGTTAACCAAAATATTTGTGTCAGATATAAACCAAGCTCTTACTTTTTTCAGTTAAAAATTAACGCCCAGATAAAAGAGGCTAAAATAATTTGTGAACAAACAGTAAACATTATAAACCAGATAAAACATAACGCGGTGCGTATGCCTTGCTTGGAGATGCAATCACTTCATTTCGTAAGTTGATGTCACGGCGCTTGTCACATTCACACACACACAAAAAAATATATTCAACCAGTATCAAAGGTTTCGCTTTGCAATTTTACTTTAATAGAACCTTATAGTTAAACAAGTGAATGTTTCCTAGGCAAAATATGTTGATAGAGATGCCTTCCTGCGTCAGTTCTGTAAAATAATCCTGAGCAAATTGGTTCTGTAGAATAATGCCTAGCAAATTGGTTTTGTAAAACAAACTGCTAATGGCTAGTCTTGCATATTAGCCCGCGTACTTTGTGAAGAGATAAACATGCACAGATACATCATTTGCTAAAAAAAAACAACAAAAAAAAAACAACATAGAAGTTGCACGAAAAATACAAGTTTGTGAATGATGTTTTCTGTGGTATAGCATCAAACGACACTTTTCTCGGTGGTGCTGGGGTGCATCCGACTTTAACATTTGTTTGGAAAGCGTCACCTTAATCTACCTCTTCTTGAAAGGCTTTGCTAAAACCTAAAAAATCTCTGCACTTGCTCTAGTTCTCATTTTTCAATGTTAGTTGAAGGATCCCACACGATGCGTGTAGTATATTTTTGACAGGGCACTCATTTGAACCGTACGACAGTCCCGGTGACCAGGCTCTTTCAATGATCGTTGATGTGTTCTCTTGAACGTTTATCTGGTATGCATGCAAAAAAATGAAAGATGTCTTTTTTTTGTAGAGAGGGGGTGGACTGGGGGAAGGTAGGAGGGGGGGGGGAGAGAACAAATTCGAGAAATGTGTAATTCTCTTTTTTCGTCGTAATACTTCTTGTATTTAAGTTAATTTTACTAGTTCCTCAAACCCATAAAAAATTGTCTGTGGTCTTCTTATAATAGTCAAATGAAGTCGAAATAAATATTTGCATTGATTCTAAGTATTGTTAAACTTGTAGTCACCATCATTGTTCATGCGTAGGGAGGCTTTTCGTCACAGTAAGAGGGGGACTCCAAAGAGTGGCTTTATAATTGCTTCCACCCCCTGTTTTTAGCCGTCCTTTTGCGTACTCTTAAACAAAATACACACGGAGATACACTAAAACAATGAGATGAGTCGGTGTATATCACTCTAGTACTGTTCGTGTGTCTTTTGCCGAATAATGCAATAAATAAGTTATGAAAACGAAGGAGTATTGTTTTTTTCATCTTATATTAACAGAAACTACAGCAAAACCTACAAGCACTAGCGAATATTATTGGTAAGTAATCCTCCTTAGCCCCGGTGTGGCACTTGGCTGCTCAATTATATTACCTACATGATTATATTTTCTAATCTTCGGCAAAGTGCAATCGCCACAATGCAGCGGTGCATTTGTCAGTAATGGTGCTCTAATGACACGCACTAGGCACAAGTCGCTCCGAAATTACCCGCTAGGTCTGTGAATGTTTAAAACTAGAATTACAACCTCAAGTTATATTTATTTTTTGTTATGAAACATACAGAAATAGGCGCATATTCATCAATAATCCGATAACATTCTAGACATGTCTGAAAAAAATGTCAGATGGTAGCAAAAAGGTTAAAGAAAATCAAACGAAGGTCACAAGTTGAAACCCCATCGCGTGTTTCCCTCTTTAGTAAATATCTTAGAGCTTGAGGGAAATTCCATGCGCAAAAGTATTTGTAATTCAGCCAACTTTTACATAGCAAGGCTGCAGTGTTGCACAGGGTGTCCTCCAAAAAAATTACAGGATTTCTTCACCGACAAAATAAGCTACTAATCGCCGAACGCCCATTCTAGCCCAAAGGTAGCGGTAGCGGTCGAAACCAGATGTAAAACTTTAAGAAATAACCGTTATCTTATTCAGATGTTATACTCTAAGTAATCTTCTGGAACTTACCATGGGAAAACCCTTACAAAAAAATTTAACCAATTTGTACAGAATTTCTAGACATAATTATGGCTAAAGAGCATAGATTTCCTAGGGAGAATGTATGCACGTTTTTAACCATTGTCTACAGATTATTGGCCGCTGCTTCCTACAGGTTTTGTGTAGACTTCAGTGTACAGATAATGTGGAGACTCTGTACAGCAAACATACAGACATTCTAGCAAAACTCCTGTCCCATTTCTAGCGCCAAGAAGATAGTTTTTAACGAATTGCTGTAGACAAGTGGCCAGTTTCTATCATCTCACTATGGAGAATATAGCAGTTTCTACCCATTTTCTGCCCACTTTCTACAGACAAATCCCCTCAACTCTATCCATTATTTGCAGAAAATAGGCCACTTTCTATCTTTGTGTAATGCTAGTTATCAATTCTGAAGTGTACTAATGCATATGCTGCATGCAGAGCACTTGCTTCATTATACACTCAAAGACCAGACAAAATGTTCTTATTTTTCGTTTTTTTTTAATTCTCAGTTGTTGAGCAGTGTTTTGTTCTACTTGTTCAGCTTGCTCAGCATGCTTGATAGGCTGTGCTTGATCTTTGCTGCATCGACCTTTAAAAGTGCACAGGTGTGGCCTGAAAAAAAAAAAAAAGAGAGAGAGAGAGAGAGAGAGACGACAAGTTAGCATCTATTAAAATCTCCAGTTGAGCAGCTCCCCACTACTCAACTGGGGACATGCACATGCCCCATTTACAGGCTCACTTGCCCGATAATTAGGAAAAACGGGCATGATACGTTGGAAGCAAAAAGGGTGGGAGATCATGGATGATGGACGATAGAGGCTGTAACCTTTGTAACGGGCAGTAGCTTGCGCCACCAATACAGCTGGCCCGGCAAAATACTCCAATCAACGCCAAGCTACCAGCTTCTGCCTGCAGCTTTCATAGAAGCCTAGACTTTGCATGGTAATGAAAAAGTTAAGTGTCTTCAAATTGCTGCTCCATTAGCAAGTCTATTTTACACTAGGGACGTATACAGGGTGTTTTTTTTTAGTTGCACCAAATTTTCAAAAAGGGAACTTGAGATAGAGTAATTTGAGCCCTGGGGAACTCTCAATGGCCATGGCGGCCGCCCTCTAGAAAATACGTGAATCTAGGTAATTAGCAAATTAACTAAAATCTTTCAATTAACTTCTTAATATTTGACTTTAGGGCGCAAAAAGCACTTACAAATAGCGCTGTACAGGCCCTTTCGGGCCGATCGCGCTGGATTACACGTTCAACTCGTCGGAGATTCCTGCACAGAGTTCGACACGGTTCAAACTCATCGGATAGTGACAAAACGTGCATTGCGTAGCAAGAATACCTATCCCAAATGGTCAGGAGGACCTCTCCTTGTCACTCACACGGAAGAGAAGGCGGTCCGTCGTGTCTTCGGTCCGTCGAAGCTAGTGGTCACATGTATGCCCACAACAAAGGAAGGTCACCGGTGTGTAGGCGTTGCCGAAAGAATATCCATGGCCTTGGCAATCCGCATGTTTAAGATCGCACTTGGCACTAAGATGAAATGCGCTGCTGGTGATCGGAACTCTGGGACTAGATCTACCACATCTACCACAGAAGCGAAATCCACAGCAGGCCCGCAGGCCGCAACACCCGCGAAGCTAGGTCCGGTCTTCGCAGGCATTCCGGGTTTGTCAACGGCTAATGCGTCATCCGTCAAACCACGTGATCACTCTTCGGATTCAAGCGCCTACCACGCCTTCAGCTTAGGGAGAGAGACAAAAAGAGAGTAGAAAGGAAGCAGCCCAGAACGGGGGGTGCGCTAACAAAGCTAATCTGCAGGGCCATCTCAACATTGAACACAGCGAGAAGTTTTGTCACTTGTACCCAAGGTTGATAGTGCAGTGGATGTCATGCGTGGCCTTGGGCTTTTAGTCAGGTTCCGTGCTCTGCCTTATCACCAGCTTCGAGACTGTAGTCACGTGACCCTAACCGGAGACACGATTGGCCTAAAACACGCATAGCGTCTACCCTGCTGCCAACACCGATTGAACAGGACAGCTCTTTGAAGGCCAGCTTTCGAATTTCTAAAGAAGCTTTCCAGCCCAAAAGAGATTCTAAACGGGGCAAGTTTGAAGACACAGTAAACTCTTTCCACTTTAATACACGAAAGGCTGGCGGGGAGAGAAGGAATCTTCCCTCTCCCCTCTGGCCTTCCGTGTACCACGAACCGCACTGCACCGGTGCGATGCGGTCCCAGACGAATTGGCCATATGTTTCACGTCGTATAACTCGCATTATAATTTAGAATGAAGAGCTTAGCGCGACTATCTTGGTGCATGATGTCCAAAAATAAATAAATATATATGTGTATATATATATGTATATATATATATATATATATATATATATATATATATATATATAGACATGATGATTGAAGCTTGTGGGCCGGTGATTATTGAAATACACCAGAAAGATCCATGGACTGAACAAAAACAGGGAAAGGTTTATTGACGTTTCGAGAAGAGGCCTCTCTTCTTCAGAATAACGATTGAGGGAACTCGACACGATTTTTCTGTAGTCCCGCAAAGTAAACAATAACAGCAAAAAAAAAAAAGCAACAAAGGCGAGGAGGAGGGTTGGTTCACGTATCCAATTAGCCGAGAGGCAAAACCAGCGTCGCCTCCGACGAAGGCGGCCTGACCCCTAACCCCCGGGGCGCTCCGCGGTCGGGGCGGCGGAAGAGACACGGGGTAGGACACATTCCCCACACGAAAAACAAGAATCCCGCGACTTTAAAAAAAAAAAATGGTCTTGAAGGCGGTATAAACAGGAATCAAACAAACCAGCAATGAAACAAACAAGGGTAAAAGGGCGGGGGTGGGATGCAACAACCGCGCCAAAAAAGTTACTGGGGAATTTTTGTTGGAAATGTGGGAATGTGGGAATTGCTCGTCGACTCTTAACTGTAAATGTGACTCCAATTTAATTCTTGTGTTCGCTTTTAGATTTAGACGTCAATGACTTGAAGTGGTGTTAGTATCCCGGGATCTTCGTTAATCCCTCTTCGCAGTGTGTTGAACTCACGAATTAGGAATGATTCCTTCTGTTCCCGCTCACGATGTGAACCAAATCCGGATTCTAAAAATGTGACAGTTAACTTCCCAAATGAGTGGTCTTTTAGTTTCAGGTGTTTTGAGAGTGGCAGAGTGGGCTTTTTTTCAGTGTCAGATCTATGATTATTGAACCTTATCCGGAATGGAGATTTTGTTTGGCCCACGTACTGCATGTGACATTCCCCACACTCCTGTAAATATACAACGTTGGCGGTAGAGCAGTGTAGGTCACCCCGAATTCGGAAGGTGAAGTTTGATCCCGTGCTCCTAGCTGTCAGGGTGGGGGAGACGTGTGGGCAAACCTCACACCGCGGACTCAAGCATGGCCGGCTCCCAATGTTCTCCACCGGGGTGGTCCTGGCCCTCACAATCATATCTTTTAGGTTTCTAGGACGTCTGAATACAGCGCGTGGTGGGGAAGGAATTATATTTCTCAGCCTTTCGCTTTGTTGTATAATATTAAAATGTCTTTTTAGAATGTTGTTAATGTTAGGCGTGTTGTTTGAATATGTTAAGACTAAGTTATTTTTACTATTCTCCCTGCGGTCCGGTGGCGTGCCAGTTAGCAGTTTATCGCGGTCTAGTGCCCTGGCTCTCTCGATTGCGCTGTCAACGACGGGTGGTGGATAATTTTGCTCGATGAGGGCGCTCCGAAGGTGGGATGCATTGGTGTTAAAGTCACCCTCGTCCGAGCATATCCGTCGGAATCTGTGCGCCTGACCATACGGAATACTAGTTTTACAGTGGCGGGGGTGGCAGCTGTTGTAATCAGTGTTGGAGGTAACGCGTTACTAGTAACGACGTTACTGGTAACGCGTTACATTTTTCGCTAACGCAGTAACGTACTCGTTAGTATTCTGAATGACTAACGAGTAAAGTATTTTCGTTACTTTTTTTACGGTATCGGCTATCAAATTACGTTACTCGTTACTCGTTACTTTTGACCAAAACTGGTGAAATACATTAGGTATTTGGGAAAAGGTCACGACGCCTGATCTAACCTTTAGAATAGCAATCTTGTGCATAAAACTGGAAACGTTAGGGGAACTAAATTTAGGTCACTAAGCTCAACGGAGGATCTAGCTTCTCTGCTCGAGGGGCAACTACTTGCACTCGAGCACGCAATGCCCAGGCAATGCCGTATCTTGCTGCTAAGACTTCTGAACCTTTGATTGCCTAAAACGGTGGGTTTTCCACTTATCAGTCCATCTATTCACCCATCCATCTCAAAATCCTGCACAAGATTATCGCTACACAAAACCAGCATCCGTCAACTTAAAAAAAAAACAAAAAAAAAAACTTTCTCGACTAAAAGAGACATGCGTTAAAAGGCGACGCTTCTCGAAGGCAAAAAAAAAAAAAAAAAACCTTCGGCTACCAGCTAATTCCGTTCGTCTTCCTTTTTTCTTTTTTTTCCTAGTGTCACTACCCACAAGGCTTGAACGAACAGCCCCCTCCCCTCCCCTCCCTCCTCTTCCCCCTCTGATTTGTGCAGCAGAGGTGGACAGTGTGTGTGTGTGTGGGGGGGGGGGGGGAGAAATCCGTTTACAACAGTGGACCACTAGTGGCGAAGCGATTTGCTCGTCTCTCTAGTTACAAAAAAAAAAAAAAAAAAGAAACAGCCTTTGTAGAATTTTTTACCCTCGCTCTCCCCTCGCTGCCTGAAAGTTCCTGACCCACTTTTGTACACACAAGAATCTTTCGCTTGATTAGTCTTTAATTCCCTAAGTCCATAATAAAAAATAAAAAAAAGTTTTAAACCTGGAAAGAGAACTTACAAACACGAAACCTTTTTTTTTCGCAGAAAAACAGAGTTACTGCTGGTAAGAAGCAGCAAGTGATTATAACCAGCGTGCTGGTAACCGGTGTCCTGTTCCACATAGTGAAGTAAATCAGTCTCTGGTAATAGTATGAACCGGACTGTTACTAAAACCGGCGTAAAGATGAGGGGTGTTGGTTGGCCGGTTGTGTTCCAGCAGTCCCCGTTCGTATGCTGTACTTTATAAAAGCCGATTGACTACCATCTCCGACTCATTCTGCGTGTGAGATGGACATGAATAACGAAACTCCGTCGCCATGGCCAGGACTGAATGAAATGTATCAACTAGAGCAGACGGAATCAGATAATTAACAGTTTCAATGCCTACTCTGCATGTCGAAAATTAAGCTGCTTCGCGCATCAAAACACTATGAAACCACTCGGTAAATGTCTATCTTTATCAAAGCTTGTTAAGGAGGCTAATCATACATCTCTGCCAAACATATGTACTCGAACACAAAAGTAACGAAAAAGTAACGTTCGTTATTTTTGCAAAGTAACGGTAACGGTATATCGTTACGTTTGTAAAAAAGTAACGTAGCTCAATAACGCGTTAATTTTTACCAAACTAACGAGTAACGCTATTTCGTTACTTTTTTTCGGTAACGGGCACATCACTGGTTGTAATGCAAATATTTCAAGCTGTCTGTAGGTTTCCTGTAGAGTTTTGTTTTTAAACTCTCTCCCACCACTAGAACCGTGACGTCAAGAAAGTTAACCTCGGCTTGGGAGTACGTATGCGTAAATTTAATATCGGGGTGTGCCGAATTAAAGTCCCTGATAAACTCCAAAAGCTGGTCCTCCGTGTGGTCCCATATTAGAAAAATGTCGTCAATGTATCGTCTGTAAAAGAGGGGTCGCAGAGGTCTGTGGTGACTATATATATATATATATATATATATATATATATATATATATATATATATATATATATATATATATATCAATAATTTTAAAATTATTTGTACACTGTTGGGTTCACGTTTTTAAACTTCAAATTTTTTTTACGAAAGAGTTACACATAAAAAGACGCCACAGACAGCACATCGTCCGACTTTCAACACACAATGAATCGCCGACGCACGCTGATAGAAGGTTGCGATGCTATCCTCCTTTCTGTCTCAGTCAGCTGGCTTAAATCATCAAGCTTAGAACATTCTCGCAGTATATCGCCTTTAGTTAAACTCGTTTGAGGTTGAAGTCACATTCTGGTCATATAGTCCTGTCTTCAAAAAAAAAAAAGGCTAGTGTGCATGATTGTTTCAACCTATTGATTTGGAATCGTGGTGACTAAATCTGGTGTTGGCAGTGGTCGAGGCTGCAACCTACAGCATGTTTGATTTGAAACCTGTGTTATTGATGTATATATAGTATACTCTGTGTGATTCTTTTTAAATGTTTATCAGGGCCAGATCTTGTGACAATAAAATCCTGTGACTATGTAGTTCACTTCAAGCCTGTTGTAAAAGCGTTTCTTACTAAACACAAAAACTGCTTATGACTCATATCAACGATTTTGTCATGTTTTCAGTGTGTATGGTCTATCAAGTCAGGTCTGTAGAAAATCTACGAATATGGCGACGCAAAGTCTAACGACCGTTGGCGACAGACAGTTGGTAGGATTTCTGACGACGGTGCTCTGTAGACTCTGTAGACCTTGTAGAAAAATGGCGATAAGATAGGAAGTGGACAGGTATGTTAAAAAATCGTTAAGATGTCTATAGACTGGTGCATACTTTTTTGTAAGGGAATGAAAGCCGACGGAGCTCTCGAATGCCTGAAGTTGAATTGCTCCAGCTACCGACAACGTACAAAAACTGGGCCCATTTTACCATTAAAATTTCCACAAAATATCCTATAACTTCTGAATGAGGAAACGGTTAGCTCTGAAACGTTTGGCATCTGGCTCGGACTGATAGCGCTACATTTGAGCGGAGAATGGGGGATCGCCGTTTGGTGAACTGCAAATTAAGCATGATGGTTATTGTGGCCACGCGCCACTAAGAGATCTCTAGAAAAAGAAGAGAAGGTCGAAGCGCGAGAGGATTAGAATAAGAGCCCAGTTGGATTTCGGACATCCACCTGGTCAGACGTCTCTATAGATTTGGTGCCCCGGACGTGATCAACCGAGCTACTCTATCATGACCGATGAAGGACGGCCGGGCACTAGCGGCACGACCGCCCGCCAACCTGGCAACACCGGTCCACCCGTCCTTCAACCACACGTCGACATTGACGAATCAACCCGGACTACAGTGACCGGAACTCTATCTCTGCGGTTAACACCATTCTGGCCAAAAAACCCTCAGGTTTACCCAAGTGGAGGCGCACTTCCGTTTGCGAAAAGTCACTACGCAGACAGCCCGTATTTACTATGTCGTCGCCAGCCTACCACCCCAGGTTGCAGACGAAATTGACGACGTGCTGTCGCAAACAAAGTCCGACAACGCGTACGGCTATCTAAGATCTGTCCTCCTGGCTTGGACCATGGCAACGGAGCGCTCACGGATCCAACAGCTGCTGACCGCACAAGAGCTTGGGGATCGCCGGCCGTCGCAGCTCCTCCATCAGATGCGTCAACTGCTCGGCTCGCATAACCACGACGGTCATGACGCAATTCTACGTGAGCTCTTCTTACAAAAGCTACCAGAATGCATGAGAATGATCCTACCTGCTGCCGACGACATGTCGCTGGATTGTCTCGCAATACTAGCAGACCGAACCGCTGAGTACTCCGTGCCAGCTGTTCATGCAGTCACAACACCTAACCGTGGGAAACGGCCGCCACCAAAATTGAATAAAAATTCGAGCAGTTCGCTGCTGCCATCGCCGCCTTCGGACCTGCCCAGGACCGACCAGCTCGATCAAGGCCGCGCAGTTCTTCTCGTGGCCGATCGCCATCTCGCCGCACTATCAACTCCGGTGGCCGGTCTATTTGCTGGTACCATCGCACCTTTGGTGACCAAGCAAGACGCTGCACCTACCCCTGTTCATGGACGGGAAATGCCGAGGCCCAACACTAACGGCGGCGAGTGATCCCGGCCAGCCCAGCAGCCGCCTGTTTTATGTTCGCGACACTCTCTCGGGCATTCTGTTCCTCGTGGATACTGGCGCGGAGGTTAGCGTGTTACCTGCTTCCCCTGCTGACCGCAAGCTGCAACCGACTAAACCGTCTCTTCGGGCAGTCAACAGCTCCGCAATAGCCATATACGGATAACGTTCCCTGACTATTAACATTGGACTCAGGCGGACGTTCAGATGGGTATTCGTCATCGCGGACCTACAACAGGCCATTATAGGCGCTGATTTCCTGGATCAATTCGGAATTACAGTCAACATAGCAACCGCACACTGACTGACGCCACCACAACGTTGTCTGTTCAAGGTATCATATCTAACCTGACAGTTTCCCAATGCGACGTTCTTCGACTAGGTATCATCCGGCCATCTTCTAGCAACTGGGCATCACCACTTCACATGCTCCCAAAAAGGATCCAAATGACTGGCGCCCATGCGGAGGCTATCGGGCACTCAATGCTTCCACAGTGCCCGACCGATATCCTCTCCCAAATATACAGGATTTTTCTGCTAACCTCTCTAAAACCGTAATTTATTCCAAGATAGACTTAGTCAAGGCGTACCATCAAATTCCTGTGGCGCCCAGTGATATCCCCTAAACAGCTATCAGTACCCCATTCGGCCTTTTCGAGTATATCAGAAAACGTTCATTTCTCCTTTTGAGATAAATGTTATTACCGTCGTACGACTTTATTGAATCAAAGCATTTGCTGCTTCAATACAAGATGGACCAAATATTAAATTATTCAGTTCATGTTGTAACGCAACCAGCAACTGCTTTTCAAAGATCACTGAACTTTCCACTTCTGATGCTGAACACATCCCGCCCCTTGCTAAAGATGGGCTCAACGGGTGCGCTGGACGGCAGTGCAGTATTCAAACGTAAGAAAACTTTCCCAGTTGTGGGAAAGCAGTCGAGGCTGGAGAGCGCTGTGGAGGTTTCAGCCATCCATCGTTACGTTGCCATGCCTAGCGGTAGTGTCCAGAAATGACAGTCGAAACTCACCCCTAGGTGCTTGCAAAGGTCAAGGTGCAGTTCAAAGCAGGGCCAACTATTTTCCTTCTTTCTTGTGACGTTCTCTCCCTTCCTTTAAGAGCTCTCTTATTACCTTTTTTCAGATGACAGGAGAGGGAGATACCGATGAACAGACGGGTAGATTACAATAAAAGGGAGGGGAGCAGAAGGCTAAACCATTTAGAACCGAATAAAGTGGAAAAGACCGTTAGTATCAAACAAGGCAAAGACAGAAGCGAACAAACAACAGAAAGTCGTCTCGGAATGCGTTTAGCTTTTCTTTTTGATGTCTTCCATGCAACGCAGAACAAAAGACTCGACCGTGGATTACGGGCTGATAGCCTCTGGGAAAGGGCGAGTCGACCAGTAGAAACATCGCCTGTGACGCCGGTCAGACAGTGTCTCTACTCACGGCGACTCGCATTGGCAAAGGAAACTAGCCGCGACTTCTGCGCCACCGACGACAGGGGCTCTCGTTCGGCGTGAAACAGTTCACCGTTAGGTGCCTAGGCGTCGCGTGTTTTCGCGACGTGGTTCTGTCGCTTGGCTGAAGAGGCAGGGGCGTTCGAAGAGGCCGGAAAGGGTAAAGGCGGGGGGAGAGAGAGCCACGCACAAAAAGGTTGAAATAAACAAATGCGTAATGCACATTTCCATGCGATAAAAAGGGAAGAACTTTACTATAGTAGGTTACAAGTCAAGAAGGTAGCGGCAAATGCCCCTCAAAGGGAATCATATATCCCTCCGCCACCTCCGCATCCAATAGCGTCCCATCGTTTCCGTGACGTCGTGGCCAACGCGGGAGAGGGGTTTGCCTTGCTTTGAATATTTGCTTTATCTTTCGACCTTGACTTAGCGTTGTGGAAGCCACGAGTGGGAGATTAGAAGACGTTTTCGTTTCCGATGGAAACAAAAACCACTTTGGGCGATTAGCTTCCCCTTCCGATGGATACAAAGGCCACTTTCAGGGGCTCGGTTTCCTCTCCAATAAATACAAAGGTCGCTTTCTTAAAAAAAAAAAAAAGGGGGGGGGGGGGGGGGGGTCGGAGACAAGTTGGCATCACTCTGTTGCCATTATCTATTCATTGAAGCTGAACAAGGGGTGTTTCCAGGGAACTATTCTTTTGACTGCGGATGGATTTCAAACGGTCGCATCACGATTATGGGAGGAGCTTCTCCTACCTTCTTGACTTGTAACCGACTTAGAAGAATGTCTATCCTCTGCGCCGGCACTTCGTTCCAACGAAAAAAAAAAGATTAATTCTTGTTCTTTTTTTTTTTTTTTTTGTCCCATCTTCTGCGGGGCCCAACCTCAGCACATGGTCGAACCCGCTGTAGAGTTCACAAAATGGGGTAACTTTTTCGCGAAAAATATCTGTATCTTTTCAGATACTGTTTAGATACTTTTTTCCGGAAAGTATTTAAGTTATCGTTAAGGTTACCTAAAAAAATGTATCGAGTTACAGTTAAAAGTTTTTAAAAAAATTAACAAGTTACAGCATCGCGATACATGTATCGCGATACTACCCAAGACTGGTTGGATCCAGCTCGGTGCACGTGACCAACTCCGCCAATATGGAGTTGGCGGCGAAAGGAAAAGGAACGCGATACTCTGACTCTGCAGGCAGAGCCTATGCAGATACTCTAAGCCACAAGGATCGTTGCCACCATCTAGTGCCTCAACTAATGGCGTGTTCAAGAAGGCCGCCGTGGGAGCTGTGCAACAATTTTAACGTTGAAATAATTTGCTGTTTCTGCTTTTGACATTGTTTATCTTCTCACAAAGGACAAAAAGCACAACTCCGTCCTTTGAAATGTAGCGATTCCACCGCGTAATCGCGAGGCGAAAATTCGAATATTTCTCGACCTGCCGCCGCGAGCGGCGGCCATGAAAACAACGCGGCGTGACGTCAAAGGGGGACTTGTAAAAAGATAGCAAGCTCGATAAAGGGTAATTTTTCTAAAAAATATTGTCGTTCCTACATAATAATAAATGCGTCAAAAACCTGGTGTCATCGACAAATCTTTTATTATACGGAGTTTTATTGGCGCCATCTATCCGAGGTCAACAAAACCGTCAGCTCTATCTGCTACCGCGAACAGCCGCCAGAAGCCGGAGGGAGACGGGGGCAGAGCCCATAGAGATCATATAGTAACTCTAGAGGAAAAGGTCCGCCATTTTCCCATGCATTCTGGCTGCCGCAAGCGGCGGAGCATGCAGGCAGACCCTCGGGGTCCCAAACATGGTTACCATAGCAACCGAAGCCTCGCTATCCCCGATCGCACCTCCGGAAAGGGAGTCTCATACCATTCATTCTGCGAAGTTTCGTCGACAGCATTCGATTTCACGAACTTCAACAATCCACGAACTTACCGGTGGAAAGGTATTCACGTTCCTTTCGAAGCTTTCTTTTTGCATAGCGCGCAGATGTACGGCCTCGCGTCAACGCTAAACTAAACCAGATAACCGACTTCGCGGGTGGGGCGCGAGAGGGCGCGGCCGAGGAATACGAAACCGCGCAAGCACCAGATTTCCGAGATTTCGACAGAAGGGAAGTTAATGCAACGTAATGAGTATATTGGTTTTTGTAAGCATTAGAATAGCTCAGAATTTAGTTTACAACGTTAAATTATCACTGTTTATATTGCTGAGAGTTTTCAGTCTTCGCGATTACCATTGCGACTGTCGTCCGTCAGCTGGCAACATTGCTTTCTTTTTCTCGTGTTCTGTCGCTCTCTTTCGCGATCTTTCACTCGGGACCCCGGGTGTCGGCGCACGGGATTTGCCACTCCTCCTCACCCACCTTTACCCCCCTGGCAGAGCCGGAGGGGGATGGCCGGATCCAGACGAGACTTTCCTCCTTTCGCCACTTTTATCGCACTGCGCAAGCACGTGGTCACGTGGTCGCGAGCGGGTGAGTTTTCGCTGCTCACTGATGGCTCTAGGGAGAGAGCTTCACCGGAAACCCGCGCGTCCTCCTTTTACGTCACAGCTCACGTGACTCGAAGATGGTGAAGGAGTTGAGAGGTGCCGGAGGCCTCAATCTTTGTCAATTTTTAAAATAAAAACTAGGACATGCAGGCAAAAGCGGTTTTTTCTTCTTTACTTCAGAAAGGTCGAGACATCAACTCCCACTATCATTTAAGCAAAGCACTGAAATTGTTGCACAGCTCCTTTAACAGCTGATCCCACAATCTCGTTGGCTGCGCGGTGATAATAAGATGCTAGGAAATATCCACGCCCTTCGCTTGTCAAGCTGTCAGTGACTCTCGCGATCGACCAAGAGGTGGCGCTACTGTGGCGCTATCATCATCATCGTAGTGTGGCAGGGGCACCCTTGTACTGATGAAGGCTATAGCTACTCACCCGACTTTCGGACAACCACCGTTCTAACCTCGCGTGTATTAGGACTAGGATATTCATCTATTAGCTTTCACATCATTTAGGTAATGCTTTGATCGCAATAAAATGTTTTAACTTTTTAATCAGAGTTAGGGGAACTCGAGCCAAAAAGAAAGTAAACAATCATGATTTTTTTAGGTCTTTATTTCTTTTAGGCCCCAATCTTCCACAGCAAACAACTTCAGCATTCGTGTGATTGTCATCGAGAGTTGTGATATTGTTTAAATAATAACTTAAAAATGACATCCCTTTTTAAAAGACCTCTTTTACATAGGTGTCACAACGTAAGTTTCATATGGAACTGCGCAATATATGGCATTTACGACATAGCAAAATCAGTAAAAAAAAATGCGCACTCTTAACGTCTTATATGTAAACATGCATGGGAATCAATTAACTAATTAGTTAATTTATTAATTAGTCAAAAAGGGTGGCCGTTAGTGGGGTTACTTTTTTTAATCAACCCCCATCTCCAATCAACATTAAATAATTTATGAAAGCTATGGCTTTTGGGAGATAACAAAAATGTGTGGGGCACGCGGTTGTACAAACCCCAGTTCTCAGATTATGGGAGCATCCAAATTGATCCTTCCTGCTTTGCTGAATTTATACGCGCGTAATACCCTAGTTCCATCAGCGTTCGCAACTGTCATTAAGCCAACAACCGTTGGCATCTCCCAACTGCCATTTAGCTCAACTAATTTGTCCGGTGTTACACGGCACATAGGCCTAACAACCCGAGTTGAGATGCGCGTCAAGGGACACAGTTGAAACCGAAACTAAGCCAAAGCTGATGTCACGTAACCTTTTTTATAAAGTGATGCCAATGAATAAACCGAGCTCACCAGCCAGTTTGACTGCGCCACCGCTGCCGCAATGCATCGAGGGAACTTTAGTCTTTCTGCGCGTGCGACAACCTCGCTGGAGCTGTGCGCGTGCAGGGCACGAAGTCTCGTGCACTGCCGATTGCCTCCTGTGAACTAAAGTTTTAGCGGCCTCGCGCACGCGCCGAACGCTTGGTGACATCGGTCTATTATAGACGATTGCAAGCAGGGTGACTGGCCGCCGCCATGTCCCCGCTCGTGCGGGAAAGCCCGTGCAATTACAAGCTTGTCAAAGCTATGTTCACACGCACGCTGCACGAGCCTGCACGCATGGGGCACCAGTGCGGCACCATGCTTGCAATCGTCTATATGCACACTTTTCATTCATTGTAAACGTTTAAAGCAAAATAAAATTCACTTCTTTTTTTATTTTTAGAGTAAACAAACGATAAGTCTTATCGACACCGACATCACAATGACCGCTCTTGCCGAGCTTTGGCTCTGGTGGGCTAAAGGGGAAGTTGTGACAGTCGCTCGCTTTGTCCAGTGGGCGAAAATGGCAAGGCTGCTCAGCACGCACCGTTAGCATCGATATGTTCACAGCAGCGACACAACGGCACTCCGCCGCACTGGGAACAATAAAGAAGACGACGTCTTCGCCATTGCTCACAATCGAGAAGTGCCGCATAATAAATCCTTCCTCAAAATGCAGCTCGCTTACTGCTGACCTTGTTTCTAAGCATTCGTCGGCGCCAAGTTTAGACAGCTCTCACGTTGGGAATCTTTCGAGTTCTTCTCTTTTTTTTTCGGAACAGCAAACAACGTCGCCTTTTTGCCTCCTGACCTTGAAGACCATACCCAGTGTTGCAGCCTGGGACGGAACAGTGTTCTGTTGCTGCTTGTTAGCCATAACAAAAATGGGCGCGGATCATTGAGCTCGACGCAATGAAGACAGGCAAATTGTTGTGTGTATGTTTATACAGTCGAAAGTTAGTATGCCTCGGTGGGCGTCTGGTGTCTCAGTTGTAGATGAGCAATTTAGCCAGTGCGGTACAACCGTTAACCTGGGGACTTTGACGTGCACCACGCAGTAGTGATACACGACCGCACGCCGGTACGATGCTCATCCAGATCGAAACGGGCAGGGGTGGAGATTGAACCCAGGATCCCTGGGTTCTGCAGCGCGAGCTTTCGCTCCACGTGCTCCGAGCTGGTGTGCGCTAGACCACTCGGCCACCGATTTTTTTTTCTTTATTGCCAGGCATTATTCATTCACAAAAAGTACACTTTCAGAAACACTTATAAAAAGAGGGCAAGCTGAATTACGACTGACGCAGACTGATTAGCATGAACTTAATGTGACCAGTCTGTCTATAGGATTGACAACCAATCAGGCCCATCTCCCAAAACCTTATACACTTCTCTAATCTGAATAATGCCCCGAGTAAATAGTGACACACTGGTCGAGCATCTACATCAGCATACCGCCTTTTGCGCAAGATACAGTTCACAGTCCAGGGAACAAATCTGCACTTTTCGTCCGACCATGTTTTAACCGGAAGTGTTCCGCTCTCGCTCTACCTGGGAAGAGACGAAGAACGGCTGCGGCCAGCGCGTCGTCCCCTCTTGCTCGTCACTACCAACCAGGCACTCTCGCTCTGCTGGAGCGACTGGTCGGTTCCCTCCGTGTCGCTGAGCCGCCGCTTGACCGCCTCAGCCGCGAAGCCCATTGCTGTTTCATCTCCGGCGTCCAGTGCGTCAGTCGCGTCCTTTGCAGTCGGTGTCGTCTCACTGGTGGTCTTCGCATTAGGCTCATTTTCCCCAACAGTGCTTTCTGCCATCAATGCTACGACGGTGACCTGGCCGTCTGGCATCGCTAACGGCGCGCGTTGCTGCTCACCGGACGCCTGAGGGTCTTGCGAAGAAATCCTCGCGGTTGGAGTCGCCGCCGCCTCGGCCTCTTCCTCATCCATTACGAGCTTTCTGTCCTGGCTGTCGATGGCCTTGCTGGCAGCAGCTCGAGCGTACGACCGTACGCAATCCGAGGCTTCATGCCCGAAGGCTCGACACTCCTCGCACCACGGCACTCTACAGTCGCGCCGTATGTGCCCCGTGCGTCGACAGCGGAGGCACACACGTGCGCGTCCGGGGACAACAACCAGCAGCGTGCCTCCGTAAAGGCGAAGCTGATGCGGCAGGCACTCCGGGGTTAAGTCTTCACGGAGCACAATGCGTACGATGACAGTAGTGGAATCCACGTCTGCCAGGCCCTCGATTCTCCACTTCTCGCGGGTGACATCCTTGACCTCCCCGTACGGCTCGAAGGCCCGTCGAAGGACGTCTGCAGAAACGTCGAATGCCACCTGTAGTGGTCGCGGAGGGTCACTATAAAAGGGGAAGAGAAACATGAAACGCTGCGATAAAGACAGCGCGTCGGAAGGACTGTAAAGATACTGGAAGGCTTACATTTCGTGGCGCGTGGGACGCGAGACGGTCGGTGGCCGGGGACCAAGCGGCCGCATCGGGGAAAGGAAGACACGTCACGCCAGCTCGGAGTTTCAATCAAGACTGGTTCTATTTACGATATGTAAGTACATCAATCCAGAGACAGCGCGTGCCGCTGTCAAGCACGTGGCGCCATCTCATTGTTACAACACAAAATGCAGCTTAAAAATCCCATCTAGGTTATTTACAGCACACTACACCGCCCAGTAGACTTTTACCTTCAGCTCTTGTTTTTCTGGATCAATGACCAGGCATGGCCGCCCCTTCACCAGCATGGTCCCCTCTCGCAGAAGCTTCTCTTTGGCGGAGGTGGTGTGCAGCTTCAGCAGCCAGACGTGCCCCATTTGAAACGCGCCAACTCCTGCTACGTCTTCTCGAACTCCCACCTGGTTCAGAGGCCTTACGAAGTCTTCAGCACGGTACGGCCGCCCCCGGGTATAAGCATGCAGTTGGTTACAATTGGAAGTCCAATTGATGCCATTTGTAACTAGTTGGATCCAATTGGCAGTAAGTCAACAATTGGTTATGCCAGTTGGTTCCAATTGGAAGTTCAATTGATGCCAATTGTAACTAGCTGGATCCAGTACCCAATTGGCATTAAGTAAACAATTGGTTGTACCAATTGGTACCAATTACAAGTTCAGTTGGCACCGGTTGTAACTAGTTGAATTCAACTGGCATTAAGATTAACAATTAGTTATGCGAATTGGGACGAAAATGCCCAGTTGATTATCCCAACTCAAACTGTACTTTTCAATTGGCACCTGATACATAATTGTACCTTCCGTTGGCTTTTATTGGTTATTTTATTTATATTAGGTAATCTTTGATTAAAATCGTCTGGAGTTTTTTTTTTTTTTTTTTTTTGGCAGCCCAGTTAAAATACCCACTGGGTAAATTTAGAATATCAATGGGTGCCAATTGTAATCATATTTTCATTGAGTATTTAATAATCCCAAAATCAATAGAAATAAATAAGTTGCAAGTGGTAAATAATTTTATTGGAATTTAACCCAATCATGGGGTGTACTAATTATAGCACTTGCACATATTTTTTTTTTTAATCTTAAAATGAGGAAAACTTGTGCATGTAAATTAAATATGTCAGGATTTTTTTTTCTTAATATCCCGGTGTAATTTTTTTTTTTAAGTTTTGCCAAAATAGGCGGGAATGCTTGGAAGCGTCTGTACACACTGGGCAAGATGGCGGCCGCGAAGAAGCGAGCAAGCACATGGCAGCAATCGCACTGATGGCACGTTGGCATCTTTGGCATGGTTAATTCAAGAAAGTTCTGTTGTTTTATTGCTGCGAGTGCTGAATAGTGCGGAGATCATTACTTCATTGGGCCTGCCACTTCGTTGGAGCGCGACGGATGGATAGCAAACGGTTACGGGGGTTAAGGTAAGGACACTTTGTTTCTTCTCTTGGTGCTTGCTGCATTGAAAATCGGCGATTTCGGATTAATAAATATGCCGAGACAACTTTAGCTTTATGGTCAGTACAGGTAGGAGCCTGAAGGAATTAAACTTTACAGAAGAAACTTTTCCTAGCTGTCAGTTTGAAAGTCTACCCAGTTTATTCAGATGCCTGTGCGAAACAAAAAAAAAGTGTTAGCCACAGATTTAGAGTTGTCTGATTGAACACTTGTAAAGCGATTGTTCGGAAATTTTAAATGAGGATTAGTGTCTCCAAAATTCCCTAAAATAACACTAGCAGGTCCTGAAACTAATGGGGTATACTACATGAACGATTGACGTTTTAGCGAAGAAACGCTACCGGGATGCAACACGTAGGTCATTGAAATTTTCAGAAAATTGCTTCTACGTTTTGAATCAAATCACTCTATGTTCCAAAACTTTGGCATGTTGCACCAAAGGCTAGGGTTACGTATCTGGCGAAGTGTGAGCGCGCCCCGATTCGCATATATTTGCGGATCGGGGTGCGCAAATATATACAGGGTGTCACAAAAGAAAATTTACACGGTATTTTTTGCCGCAAAAATAAACTAGGCACCGCCGAACGCTCATTTTCCGCCCAAAGGTAGAGCTAGAGGTCACAACCAGATGCCAAAGTTTCAGCCCGATCCGGTAACTTAATCAAAAGTTATTAGTGATTTTCTGAAAAGTTCAATGGGAAAATGGAGCCCATTTTTGCCCGTTTTCGGTTTCTGGTGCCATAGAGCCCCATGTGTTCGAAAACTCCGTCGGCCGCCATTTTTCCATTGAAATTTTCAGAAAATCAGTTATAACTTTTGATAAACTTATCGGATCGGTCTGAAACTTTGGCATCTGGTTGTGACCTCTAGCGCTACCTTTGGGCGGAGAATGAGCGTTCGGCGATGCTTATTTTTGCGGTAAAAAAGACCGTGTAAATTTTATTTTGTGACACCCTGTACACTATTCTCTTTTATCGCGGAAAGACGCAGTACATTGGAAACTTGTTTTTGTAAAACTGAATGTCGCTGGAGAACCTTATTAAAATAGAGGAAACACCAGAAATGTGTCTCTCAAACCGCTGTAACTATGCAGTATGTGCAACTATGTTGTAAATGCTGCAACTATGCAGTATATGTATAGTTAGTTACAGCATAGTAACTGTCCTAACCCCTTGCAGCAGAGAATGCCTCAGTGGCTCATAGGAAACAGCTAGTTGTTGAGTATCTGAAGCATGGAATCGGACTTAGTCAACATGGTCGCAGTTCTTTGTCTTTGCAACATAAAAATTCATGCTCCTAATTATCTAATACCAGAATTTGCTTATCGATTATGGATGTACTGCACATATTGCCGAATGCTCTCTTACAAGCAATATAGAATTTTAGTGTATCCATATTTCTGACCAGTCCAAAATGCCGCCTGCAAAGCCTTGTCGGGTGGCTTTGGCCGCCTTTTGCTGCAGCATCGAAGACGTGATTTCTAAATAAATAAACAGTCATGTTTTATGAAGGGAAAACGTCATTGTTCTTATCACAAGCTAAATATGAAAACTTTATGGGCCATGTAGTAATTTAACCTACATTGGTGCTCCTAGGAAAGCTGCAGAGGAAAAACTGGACCAGGAGGAAACTACCAAACCAACTGGGGCAACGCCTGAAGAACAGGACGACGGCCAAGCAAGAGGGGGCCGAATGAGTGAATCTCTTAATTTCAATAAAAATCCCTTCCTGAAAAATCATCTACTAGTGTTTCTTTGTCCATTTATCACAAACGGTTTCCCAATTGGTTCCAATTGGCAATGCTCAATTGTGTATCAACAATTGACACCAACTGGGATTTTTTCAATGAGGAGTCCGAAATCAAAAACAGTTTTCCCCATTGGTTCCAATTGTCAGAAACTAATTGGACCCAATGGACATTTTAACTGGGATGACATGGTCGAGTCTATTGATAACCTTAGGTAGACTGCAACCACGGAGTGTGCGGGCTTTAGATAAATTTGCTTCGTTTATGTGAATTAATAACTGCTATCTCTTTTCCGTACTCGGTGCTATGCAAAAATCGCTGAGATGTTATGGTAGCGTTGTGTGGCGGCGTTTTGCTCGCTGACTCGCTATTGCATTCGCTGTGCACAGTACGTGTTTAGATGGAATGTGTCAAATCGTATTTCCGATCGATATGATAGATTTACTTTGCTACAGTGTTAATTAAATTTTCCTGATTCAAACTGGTCCGTCCCTGATCTGAGCCTAAGTTCAAATTTGAGAGCAGACGGAATTCGCGTCGTAACAGCCGTAATGCGCAGAAAGAAATTAGTACAACGAAATAAAACAAAAGGATACGAGGCGACTCGGTGTTATTGAAGTAATGAGTGTACAAAAGATGCCATCGTACGTTTCTTTTTTCTTGTTGAACGTTCTGCATCGTTGTGAAACGCTCAAGGTACCAGTGAAGACAACGAGATGGCGTGAAATTTCATTGAGCGGAAAACGAGCATCACTTTTCGCCATGTGCTTTCATTTCGATATGGCGCAAAATGTGCGCGAAATAGTAGCAGGTAAGGGAGCAAAATATAAATGTTGGGTCCGGAACACCGCCAGACTCAGCCATGTTGGGGCCAACTCTCGCGAGTCAATATGTCAAAGGTATTGCGCGTCGAACTGGACGTGCGAGTTATCCATTTGAGCGAAACCTTGATTTCGGAAAACTATTGTGCGTTAGAAATATGCATCGTGTTAATCAGCTATAACTATACCCTATCTCACTAGCTGCGCGCAGTACTTGGAAGCCACGAGCGTGAAATAAATTAAAGTTGCTTTTGTAGGAAAAAATGTCCCCGGAAAGAATGTCCCCGGAAAAAAAAGTCCCCGGACAAAATGTCCCCGGAAAAAAAGGCCCCAGGTGGAAAGTAGGAAAAAATGTCCCCAAAGGATTTTCTATCTCTGGGTTTCCCTGATCCTCATGGCCTTCGGGCGGTCCGGTCATATGTCCTTGGGGAAAAAAGGTACCGTGTGGCAAGTAGGAAAAAACGGCCCCAAAAAATAAGGAAATATACAATTCTGCGAAATACTTACACATCGCGACACTGTTAGCGCGAACACGACATCGGCGTATTTTCACATTTTACTTAGAAAGAGTATTAGTGGGAACGAAATTTTACCGTCTGCATAATATCCAAAAATAAGCACTCTTAATGACAATTAACCTTTAGTTTCTATAAGAAAAATATAAAAAAGCTAACGATCGCTTGTTTGTGTTAAGTGTCGCGCTTTTTACCTATTTGGTAATGGTACACAAGTACCTCTCAAATTTCCCAAACACAATAATTTGGTTTTGGCTAGAAGTGTTATAAATGTTTATTTCACAATGGAAAGCAAACAAAAACGTCGCGCTCATTACCTATTGGAAATGGCACACAAGTACCTCTCAAATTTCCCAAACACAATAATTTGGTTTTGGCTAGAAGTGTTATAAATGTTTATTTCACAATGGAAAGCAAACAAAAACGTCGCGCTCATTACCTATTTGGAAATGGCACACAAGTACTTCTCAAATTTCCCTAACACAATAATTTGGTTTGGCTAGAAGTGTTATAAATGTTTATTTCACAATGGAAAGCAACAAAAACGTCGCGCTCATTACCTATTTGGAAATGGCACACAAGTACTTCTCGAATTTCCCTAACACAATAATTTGGTTTGGCTAGAAGTGTTACAAATGTTTATTTCACAATGGAAAGCAAACAAAAACGTCGCGCTCATTACCTATTGGAAATGGCACACAAGTACTTCTCAAATTTCCCTAACACAATAATTGGTTTGGCTAGAAGTGTTATAAATGTTTATTTCACAATGGAAAGCAAACAAAAACGTCGCGCTCATTACCTATTTGGAAATGGCACACAAGTACTTCTCAAATTTCCCTAACACAATAATTTGGTTTTGGCTAGAAGTGTTATAAATGTTTATTTCACAATGGAAAGCAAACAAAAACGTAGCGCTCATTACCTATTTGAAAATGGCACACCAGTACTTCTCAAATTTCCCAACACAATAATTTGGTTTGGCTAGAAGTGTATAAATGTTTATTTCACAATGGAAAGCAAACAAAAACGTCGCGCTCATTACCTATTGGAAATGGCACACAAGTACTTCTCAAATTTCCCTAACACAATAATTTGGTTTGGCTAGAAGTGTTATAAATGTTTATTTCACAATGGAAAGCAAACAAAACGTCGCGCTCATTACCTATTTGGAAATGGCACACAAGTACTTCTCAAATTTCCCTAACACAATAATTTGGTTTGGCTAGAAGTGTATAAATGTTTATTTCACAATGGAAAGCAAACAAAAAGTCCGCGCTCATTACCTATTTGAAAATGGCACACAAGTACTTCTCAAATTTCCCTAACACAATAATTTGGTTTGGCTAGAAGTGTTATAAATGTTTATTTCACAATGGAAAGCAAACCAAAAACGTCGCGCTCATTACCTATTTGGAAATGGTCACACAAGTACTTCTCAAATTTCCCTAACACAATAATTTGGTTTGGCTAGAAGTGTATAAATGTTTATTTCACAATGAAAAAACAAAGAAAAACAGTTGAGATGCAATGTTACAAAATCAGGAATGAAATGACACACTCTAGATTCATACACAAAAGTCAAAAGCGGATCGTACGGCAGTGGAACAAATGTCCCTTTGGGGCCATTTTTCCTACTTTCCACCTGGGGCCTTTTTTTCCGGGGACATATTTTCCGGGGACTTTTTTTCCGGGGACATTTTTTGCGGGGACGTTTTTTCCGGGGACATTTCTTCCGGAACCCCCCGAAAAGAGGAGAGCCCCCTTCCCCTTCTATTCAAGTGTTGGGTTACGCTCTCAATCCTGCACCTTTGGTAACACTGCGCGCACCCAAAATCACCTTCTTCACGGAAAATCACGGTGACCTTCAGAATCGAGGGGTGCTACATGAAAGCGAGCGACATGTCACGGGAACGAAGTCGAGGTGCTCCGGGCTTTGTAAACGCTTCGGACCGCAAAAACAACAAACTTTTTTTCTCTTTTGTTGTAGCACTTCTTTTATTCTTTTTTTTCGTCCATCTAGATATCGCATCAACGCAAGCACTAACATAAACAAAACAAAATAGTATGCCTACAACGACAATGCACCCACTGGGACCCGAGTCAAGCCAAGAACAACCAACTACTAAAAGGAAAAAAGAAATTAGTACGCATCCATAGACAGAACGCATCCATCGAGAGAAATGAATCGGGCGCTTGTTCTGCCAGCCTCTCGTTGTCCTTCTGTCAAAAGCCACAAAAGAAGAAGACAATCAGGGCCTAAACACCCCTGATTGTCTTCCTCCAAACAAGAAAAGCTTTTTGGACGACCGCGATTGCCCAAGCGATGACCTTGGAAGGGAATGCGATTGTAGCACGTATGTCCCGCGGCAGTTCCCCTGTCTCAATTGCCACGGTCCGTTTCTCCCAAATACCAAAAGTCTTCGAGACCGATAGGGGCCCGCAAACAGGGGGTGCCCCCAACGAAGGCACACTACTTGGGCGGGGGTGCTGTGCTTTCCCGCGTTCTCTTCTTTTTTTCTTTTTCACAGCTTGGAAAATGGCTACAGGCTATTTTTGTTTCTTTCTCACTTTTCTTTCTTCTTGTGGGTGCGTGTGGGTCCATAATACAACTACTTCTTTCAACATAAAAATTAAAAAAAAAACGCAGGAGAAGAATGAGTGTAAAGACAATTATCGAC
>JABSTQ010006245.1:0-32048 GCA_013358835.2 Ixodes persulcatus | reverse complement strand
GCATGGTGTGCTTGGACACACCGAAGAAACGTGCTGCTCTTCGCAAATACAAATGGGGATTTACCTCGAAGGCACCGATGATGGCGAAGGAAACCTCCCCTCCTTTCCTGTTTAGAAGGAACAAGGAAGATGTGTGTTTTGTTTCTTAATGCTACTTCTCCTGCAAAGCGCCGGGCCCACAACCAGATCACCGACTTGGAAGGTGGCCATAAGCCGAACTCCAAGAAGAACTTGCACTTGACCTTTTGAAGGCCCCCCAGTTCGGTGTACCACAGTACGACCAGACTATGTTGTTCACGCGTTAACTGCGGCATAAGAAACACTAGTTTGTAATAAAATAAAACTGAACATAAACAATCAATGCAAGTGCTGTAAATGACTGTTGCTTTCGCGAAGACAAAAGCAGATGATGTTTGCTTCAGTATTTATCGGGATGCCTTTTCAAAAAAAAAAACTGACTACAATCTTAGGTTTCTTATTAGTTTTGTTTCCTTTATAAAAAACCGACAAGGTTCGGGAGAAGGATACGGTACTTTTGTCAGGTATTGTAACTTTGCCGCCAGTCGCTCGGGTTTCGACAAACGAGGGAGCGCTGGAAGCCTCAAGGGCAAGTGGCGCAATCTGTGAGATGTGGTCGCAAAGAGCGGAATTCCGTCTGCTGCTTCTCACGGACGGCATCCTCTCATAGATAAAAACAGTTTTTCACTTCTAACTTTTTATTCCGGCAATGGTAAGTGTTGAAACTTTGGCATCTTGCCTGAACGGCTGGGGCTACGTTCTGACGGAATTTGAGCTCTCCGCGATGTCTAGGTAATATTTGCGTTGCAAAAAAACAGGGTTCAATTTTACCGTGAACATCCTGCATTTCCTTGCTGCTGCCTGCCAGGCAGAATGATACAACACATAGGCTCAGCTAAACATAGTTACTGATTTGCTGTCATTGTCGCTGCATGTGACCCCGTACCATCATACTTTGTGTAACTTATTGCACTTGACCACCCCGAGGTGGAGATGACCGAATAAGATGTGGGTAATTTGGTCAGCAGCTGCTGACCGGGTTACCCATAATCTGAAGTAAAACAGTGGCTGCATGACTCTCATTCAACACAATAAACCTGTCAAAATGAATGGTGCAAACAAAATTTCAAATATGATACTCAACTTTGATAGAAAAAAAGATGCATTAGGACAAATATGGTGAGCGACTCCCATCTATTACGAAGTAAAGTTTAGTTCATGGCACAAAAATTCACCACGGTGATGCAGATACCACATACTTCCTTATCTCGGTCATTACGATTAATTATTTCACCCAAAGCTCTGGAGTGTTTCCAAATAGAAAGGTAGAACTTGTCTGTATTTGTCCTTTCAAGGTTTTTTTTTTACTTCAATTAAAAATAGTCTGAACTATGTTTACTTTCACATTTCGATTAAAAGTTCACTGTTTTGCCTCAAAATAGGGTTCTAGATCGGCTCAAGTCTTCCAACCGACCTTTCATATACTCAATTATATCTACAATAGAAGAGCCACCACACCACATTAATTGGCCGAGATGCTTGTGCAACTTTCTTTTGTTCACAATTCACATAAATGTACAGGTTGAGAAGCTGAAAACAGAAGATCACCCGTTATCACGTCGCTAGAAAACATTAAGTACCACGGCAGAACTTCAAAAAAAAATATTAACGATAAACTAGCGGATACCATAAGAACCCCGTGAAATCGCAGTAAGAATGGAAATGGATGAGGGCACAGGGTATTTTTAAAAAGAGCGAAAGCAATCCGCGGAACCACAAAGGAGCCAGTCAGACACATGTTGTCGCTACCATCAAATATAAACAATAAAAGGTTTAGATATTCATTTATCAGGTTCCCGAACAAATAACAAGTGTTCGAAAGGATGTTGCAGATAATATCTCACCTTTAAATCCGCCAACACGTCCAAATGACACGTCCTCGGCCACAGTTGAACTGCGAGCTGAGACGCCATTGAAAAAAAAAATGGATTGACTCGGCCGGCCGGTCTTACGGTCTTACCAGTTTTAATTCAAAGCGCTGCTGATGAAAAGAAACCGAAACTATACTTGCGGTAGTTTCGATGTAGTTTCCAGCATGTTTGAAAGAGCAAGGAACGAAAGTTAATCCTGAGACAAGGAGAAATAAAATAACAGACAAGAAAATTTCACTTAAAGAAGCGCAAAAAATACAAGGACGAGGAAGTAAACAGAAAAGAGTAAAAAAAAACTTTGGAGAGAATACGTGTTAGTTCGAATCTATGTATATAATTGTTTCCACAAATAAAAACCAGTTGCGAATGCACTCTTGTCTGTCTACTTCCTCGTCCGTGTATTTTTTGCGCTTCTTTTGGTGATCATGAACCAACTGGCCCAATTTGCTACCTTAAAACAAGACAACTTGCCCTGTCCGTTATTTTATATCTCCTTGTCTCAGGGTTTAGATTGTGTTAAAAAAAATCAAAAGCATTTCTTTTTGCGCGCGTCGTGTGTGTGTGCGTGTGCTCGCGTATGCGTCCGTGACCGCGAGTGTCCGTGTGCATGCTTTTGCGGATGCGTGTGCGTGCGTGCGTGCGTGGGTGTGGGCGGGTGTGTGTGCAGCGCTGGTGTGTGCACGCGTGCGTGCGTCTGTGTGCATGTGTGCGCGGGAGCGCGCGCGTGCATTTGTGCGTGCTTGTACGTGCCTGCGTTTGTACTAAAACAAAAGAGAGCGTCATTTTCAATCTCCCTTTCAAACCACGATTCCAGAGATACTATAGTAGGTTACAAGTCAAGAAGGTAGCGGCAAATGCCCCTCAAAGGGAATCATATATCCCTCCGCCACCTCCGCACCCAATAGCGTCCCATCGTTTCCGTGACGTGGCGGCCAACGCGCGAGGAGGGTCGTGCCTTTCTGTACATATTTGCTTTATCTCTCGACTTTGACTTAGCATTGTGGAAGCCACGAGAGGGAGATTAAGTCTTCCCCCTTCCGATGGAAACAAAGACGACTTTCGGGGATTAGCTTCCCCCTCCGATTGATACAAAGGCTGCTTTCAGGGGCTCGGTTCCTTCTCCGATGAATACAAAGGTCGCATTCTTAAAAAGTGGGGGTCGGAGATAAGTTGGCACCACTCTGTGGCCATTATCTATCCATTGAAGCGGAACAAGGAGCGTTTCCAGTGAACTCTTCTTTCGATTGCGGAGGGATTTGAAACCGGCGCACCACGCTTGTGGGAGGAGCTTCTCCTACCTTCTTAACTTGTAACCGACTATAGTGTTTCTGAAGGTGGTTTTTTCTGCACCTGGTTCCCGAAACTGAAACCAAAAGTATTCAGAATTCAGAGTAGCACCAAAACCGTTTTGCACAAGAGTGGTCTTTCCAAAAAAAAAAAAACTTCGCAGGTGCGTTTGAAAAAAAAAAAAGAAAAAGAAAAGCCGTTGTCGATATGACGTCTAAAAGAAAAAGTGAAAAAAAAAAAAGAAACGAGCACCAGAAGTTTTGTGTCCACCACTTGGGCCGTAGTTCCAGATGGTCTGGCATACGCATATGGGACGTGCCGTCGCCGCCGTCGCTCTGAGGTCTGCGTTCAATTCTACGTTTAAACTGATTCCTTTACGCGTGTATTTCTTACAGGTACTTTGTCAAGAGTAACAAACGATATCTGGGAGACGCTGATGGACGCTGCGTCTAGCCAATGACCGTAGGTTGTGCACGGCTGCAGGACCACCCTCGGGAAACGCTAACCACCGGTAAGCAAGTGTTTCTCTTTGAAAGTGATAGGACAGCGTGTTGGTTGAACATATTTGAAGGGATATCCAGCTAGCCTTCGTTGTAGATTCTAAATTTGAAGTGAGACGCATGCCGAAATGACATGGACGAGCTTAGAGCATCGCCGCAGGGCGTGTCACGTCCGAATAGATCAACGTAGTGTCTACAGAACTGTCCGACGGCACTCTTGCAGAGCGTTCAAGTGCCGTCCGACGGTACTCCACTCACGCGATCAAGTGCCGTCCGAAAGTCTTGTATAAAACGAGTTCTCAAAACGAGTTTTTCGAAGCGGAGTGTAGCTTAGTGGTAAGAGACGATCTCATAAGCAAGCGATCCTGGGTTCGAGCCCCAGTGCGGGCTTACTTCTTTGTTTTCTCGAACATTTTATTTTGCTGACGCATTTGGCGATATTTCCATTTATATTTTCACGATTAACACAGGAAAAACGAACGTTGTTGCCGAAATTTCGCTGAACGAAATGGTTTTGGACTTCGCTTCTGGAGGTGCATGGGGCAGGCAGGTAGCCAGGATTTTGTTTCGGGGGGGGGGGGGGGGTTTCGCCCATGAAAAAATGCTGTATGAGGGGGAGGGGGGAGAGGAGGTCCGAGCAAAATGGAAAATTTCAGAGGGGGGGGCCGGGCCCCATGCCCTCTCCCCCCCCCCCCCCCCCTCCTGGCTACGTGCCTGGCGTGGGGTACAACGGGGCTTGGTTTGCCGGCTGGACGCGGCGAAGCGGCGTGTACGACAGGGCCAAATGGGTCAATAGTTTTGTAATTAGCAGCCGCATACTGTCGCCGCGAAGCGGCGTGAACGCAGGGGGGGGGGGGGGGGGGGGGGCGTGTGTTAACGAGCTCCCCAGTGATACACGCGCCGTCCGACACTCTTTCGGACGGCACTTGTAGGTCCGATTGGAGTGCCGTTGGATGGCACTGTAGACACAGCCATAGATCAATTGTCGAGCCAGTCCATCCACTGCCAACTGGGACCGAAAGTTCCTAGGCACACAAAACTTACTCCGTCAGCATGTCAACACAATACCGACAACACCATCAGAGACTAAACAGAAGAAAACCACGAAACCACGAAATGGCTACCATTGGGGCGGCTGCAGTGAGGGAAGGTTCGGCATTATAAAGCAACTATTTTGACTAGGAATGCCGCGAACCACCCTAGGTTTGAATTCGAAAGGTTTTGATATTTTCGAACCTAACTGATGTTCGAAATCGAAAGATTTCGATATTTTCGACCGTGCGGAGGTTCGGATTCGAAAAAATTCGCAACTTTTAAAAATCGCGGAGTTTCGAATTCAAAACGTTCGAAGCTTTCACGGTTTCTAAAAGTTCGGGTTCTATTATTTCGAATATTTTTTTTTTTTACTTGAGGTTCGAGAAATTCAAAGATTGCGGAATTTTCGAACTTGAAATTCGAGAGATTCGAGTGTTTTGAATTTCATTGAATCTGAAATTCGAAACTTCGAACGTTTCGAATTCTTACATACATAAAGTTCGATAAATTTGAAGATTTTCGAATTTCTTTCTACAATAAAGTTCGAAAACTTCGAAGGTTTCCATTTTCTTTTAGGGCTAAATTGGAAAAAAAAAATTCGAAGGTTTAGAATTTCTTTCCAGTCCAAGTGGGCAAAGTTCGAAGTCCGGTTTTCATGTTCCGCCACAGTTTCAGTTTCAAATATTGGTTTCACGCCTCCACTAGCTTTCACGAAATCAGGTTTAGAAAAGTTCGGGTGTGATATTTAGACTGCACTAGTTGGTCCGGCAATTGAATGAGAGGACGAGTGTCCCGGATGTGCTGGAATATTTGCCAGTGCAGAGTGACGAGTGATCATATATCAGTAATTGTGACCGCCAGCCCGGGGGTTCATTAACGTGCATCACGAAGTAGTGATCACATGAACGCACTGTTTACCGATACTCATCCAGTTCTAAACGGCCAGGTTCAGGCAGGTTGTTGAGGCTCAGAAATACCCTGATGCAATCTGGCAAACTGCCTCCCTACCCCGCCCTGCACGCTGGTAGTAATCTGATCGAACACTGCCCGAGTGACACTGGCATATAGTAAGTTTAGTTTGTACAGTCGGGGACAAAAGTCCCCAGGACGCGCGAGCTGCGACTGAAACGCATTGCTCTGCCATCTGCCGGCGGGTCGCCTGGTATCGAGATCACACAAAAGCGCATGCGCGTCCTACTGTGCCTGCAAACATGTGCGTTTTCCCGCTCTTCTGCGAAGTGGCCCCTAACTCGGAATCGGGCGCGTGGTACCGCCTCGGCGATAGCGCTTACTGACGTGGCACCTATAAAGCAAGGAGTCACGGCAACTCAACTGAGCGATAAACTCAACTGGTTATAAAGCAAGGTGCGCTGACACGGCGAAATGCGGTGCAATGCCGCAGGCGGTATCTCCAATTTCGGAATGTGTAGCAGACGCTCGTCAGTCGCAAGCGCTATCTCCGAGGCGGTACCACGCGCCCGATTCCGAGTTAGGGGCCGCGTCGCAGAAGAGCGGGAAAACACACATGTTTGCATTCACAGTAGGACGCGCATGCGCTTTTGTGTGATCTCGAAACCAGGCGACCCGCCGGCAGATGGCAGAGCAATGCGTTTCAGTCGCAGCTCGCGCGTCCTGGGACTTTTGTCCCCGACTGTACATGATGCAAAATCCTGAAACTGGGAATGAAATTTGAAAGAAAAAGTGTAAGAAGACAGAAAAAAGGGTACAGGACAACGCCTCAAACTCAGCTCTGGGAGTGAAATATGAAAGAAAAAGTGTAAGACAGAAAAAAGGGGACAGTACAACGTCTCAAACTCAGCTCAGGACAACGTCTTAAACTCAACTCAGCTGAAAATACAGCTCAGGACAACGTCTCAAACTCAACTCAGCTGAGTTTGAGACGTTGTTCTGTCCCTTTTTTCTTTCTTCTTAAACTATTTCTTACGATTTTCGTTCCCAGTCTCGGGATTTTGCATCATGATCAACATACACCATCACGCCTGCACCTTGACATTTCTTTAGTTTGAAATTGCTCTGGAGGTTCATTTCCTGGGACGGAAGAAACGCCGAGCAAAAAGCACAGAAGCTGACACAACTTGAGATCGGGGAGTGTTCTACCATACCAGTGGTGTCGGAAGAGGAGAACCGGTGGGGAAGGGGGGGGGGGGGTAGTGCTCCAGTCTCCCCCCCCCCCCCACAGATATTTCAGACTCTTAAAGAAAATATTACGGGGAAAGAGGGCATTTTCGAGCTTATCTTAATCTGATATAATTTATGCATACGTATAGCTACTGTCGTTCTTCACTGTATAAAAGATCGCGTAGATGGTCATTGTTAGAAACTCGTTGTCAGAGGGCACTACTCGTCACATGCTTGGTGGTTCTGAAGTTCAAAGCTATGTCTTTTCAACCTAAATAACTATGCCATTCGTAAAAAAATAATAAACAAATAAACGTAACAATAAATGCAAAAATAAAAAACTGAAGAAAAAAACTATCATGAACCCTCCGGAAGTGTTGTATTCTTGCATATTTAGAGGCCCAGAACTATGAAACAAGTTTTCTACCAAAATGTGTACAGGCTAAAAGAAACACCCCCCAAAAAAGTGAAATAAAAAAAAAATAAAAATGTTTTTTTTTTTTTTTATGACGTGCTGAACTTGAACAGTTTTAGAAATCTTCCCCCTTGAGTTAATTTATTCCTCAACGTGAAAGAAACAATAAATACATTATTTTGTATTCTGCAGATGGTAATGATATGTAGTGCCTGTGTCGTTAATTTAAATGCGATGCCTCAAACAATTTAGACGAAAAGAATTACAAAGTATAGGGCATAACTGCTCGTAGATGCATGTTTGGATATTTTTTCGAAGCTTGTCTTGAACAACAATAATCATATCTTAGGACTACACTTACCTGGGCTATACATAGATCATTCTAATAAAGTTTAACATCTCTAACATAAATAGCTTCGGCTATGGCGCGGTTCAAATATGGCACAAACGACGATTGTCAAAAACCCGTCGCAAGCATGCCAGATGATTGAAATAAACGGTATTGTCTTTCGCAAGGAATGCGGCACCGCATGTAAAAATGCGAAAAAATAAATTGAATTGCTTTGAATAACTTGAATAAATTGCTTGAATCCAAGTGAAACCGCCCGCCGGTCTTTCGAAGTTTGATGAACTTCGAACTTTTACTCTAAAAGTTCGAAGTTCGTCGAACTTTTGACTTTTCACGAATCGAAAGTTCGACATTATTCGAATTCTTTAGATTAATATGTTTTAAAGTTCGAAAATTATCGAATTTCTTAGCGTAGGAAGTTCCAAAAAAGCTTCGAACTTTTTAGTGCAAGAAATTCGAAAGTTCGAGAATCATCCCATTTTTTAGTCTATCAAGTTCGAAAGTTCGGCAAGCATCGAATTTCGCAGCGTAATAAGTACGAAATTTCGAAAAGCGTCTAACTCCTAAGTTTAACAAGGTCGAAAATTCGACTTTCGTCAAATTTCTCGATATGGAAAGTTCGAAAATTCGAAATCTTTCCAACCTTTCGAACCGCTTGATTCAATCATCGAATCTTCGGTTCGAAAAAGTTCGCGGCATGCCTAATTTTGATGTTTTACGGATGTGTCGTCTCAGATGTCGAAGTAATATTTGAAATATTTTTACTGTGGAGTCGAAATAGTCAATGCCTTTTATTATCAATTCCCATTGGTGCAAATGTTTTTTTATGCTTTCTTAGATCATTTTGTGGTACATATTCGCAGTTTTAACATCATTGTGTGTTTAAACAAGATATTCATTGATTTCTCGTTTTGCCTACAAAATGCTGATGACTGATATACGTGAAAGGAGGATAACCAGGATGCATACAAAAGCATAGTAGCGCTTGACACGAGAACAGGGCAGGAGACTGGACAAAAAAGAGCACTGATAATCGTGTGAGCGCGTTGTGTTGTCCAGTCTCCTCCTTTGTCCTCGTCTCAAGCGCTACCATGTTTTTGAATTCCCAGCACCAACTCACCCAACAATCTGCACAGAGCAGGATACATACGTCTTCTACTCAGTTTGCAAATGGAATCTGTAACAGTACTGTCAAGACCGGCTATAACGAAATAGCGGCTACAGCGAAGCGATCACGATTTTCTATTCCCGTTTGCACTTTTTCAAAGCATTTCTGTCTGTTTTAGTGAAGGAAATTGAGCGGCTCCCTCGGATATAGGGAAGAGAAATTTTGTGATAATTAAAAAAAAACAGAATAAAATTCGGAAAGTTACCTGAGGGCCAGTTGGACAAACGTCGCTTACCTTAAAGGGGAACTCCGCCGACTTCTCGAGCTACCTTATCCAAAGTCATAAACTGAATGCGGAAGGCTTCCTGATTCCGAAATGCTATCTCGTTCTCCCAGATTCACTATAGTTAATTAAAAAAGTGATATTTTGTTTGCTGCCGAAACCAAAACATCGTTCTCCCTAGCTTTTCCCCTGTTTTCCCCGTCGCCCAAGCGTGACGTCACTTGTGTACAGCGAGGCGGGCGGCCGGCAATCGGGTACGCTCGCGCCCGCCTTTCTCGCGCCTGACAGCAAGAAAACCTGGGCGTTCGTGCTGTTTTAAGTTGCTAATTATATATATTTGCACGAAGTATGTCCTTGGCCTACGTGCATACCTATAAGAAAGTAAAAAAAAAAAAAGAAGAAAGACGGGAGCAACTGGAATTTTTATAGAACCGTTTTTGCAACTCTGTACGCTCAAGCCGCGGCTCGTTAGCTTCGTGATATCGCTAGTAAATTCGTTCTCTTTTTATTAGAAAATGGCTGGCGAAAAAAGGTCGAAGAGTCACGCAATACATTTCTTGACGAATTGCCAAAGCACCGCGGAAAATGCTCGAAATATGGGTACAGAACGGATGCCCCACACGCTCATATGACCTGAAGGAACATGCCCTTTGTTTTAGATTTTCTTTTGAAATGTTACTGTTGCAGCCGTCAGCACGTGTAACTACTCTTATGGCATGAATATGCTCCTTGGTGCTTAAGTAAATTGGCAAAATATTTTTAGACCATTTCTGAAACGCGCTTCTGGTCGATGCCATTTTCAGCGTTCGTGCGCGTGGCGCGTACATTGCTTGCCTTCCAAAGCGATGAACATGTGCGTGTTGGGCTGGGACCTAAGACGTGTAGACTGTGATTCTCGTAAACAATGAAATGTATAGAATGAAATGAACTGCATTCGTGTAGATCAGATGGCAGGTTACTGGTCATGAAGATCATGTTAAAATGACGATTAAAAGAACTTCGCAACCACCAAACCAAACATCAAGATGCAATGGAATGCGTAGAAAATACACTGTTAACCTCCAAATAAAGAATATTTGCTTGAAGATAACAATAGTGCGTGAGGTACAGAAAGACATCATAAATCTTTTAATTCAAATTAAGTTAACGAAATTTACTAAAAAAATCTGTACACGGATTTTTCTTTCCTACTTTTGCAGTAGAATTCTACGCGTTCAAACACCCATCCACGAGAGCACATGAAAAGGGGTAATTCTATATAAGATTTCTCTTTTCTTAAATTAAGTTGGTTTAGCACAGTTTCCATCAGCTGTAAATTTTCATGCTTCCCCTCAACGAAATTATTTTTTTCATGGTTAAAAAAAAAAAAAAACTTTTCAGCCCTATGTAAAATATTTTAGCAATAGAATAAATTAAAGACGTTTTCATCACTTCCTCTGCAGAGAATATTGCACGCCAACCATTTTACAAACCAGGTAAGGCTCTATCGTATATTAATAGAGCTCAACACCTGCTCCATAAACCTCTGTAATAGCAGAGAGGAATAGCAATATGTCGAAAGTCATGTCTAAATTCAGACTTCAACTTTGTTTAGACGTTTCACTTCTCGTCTTCAACATATCGGCCGCGTGAGTGGAACTCAGAGAGTAGCCCGAGCTAGATTTGACGTCCGAAACAAATATATTGTTTATAAAAAAACTATAAAAAATCACTGCACCAATTGTGAATAACAAATATTACTGCGCAAAATGTCGACAATAGTGCTAGATTGTGTACTACATTTCTCGATATTATTAGCGCTCTTCCTTGGACGGATGTCGTAGTGGTCACAGCCGGCTTGAGTTTACGCTTGCCGCTCTTGAAGCTGTTCCAGCTGCTGAAGGATACTCAACTCGCAGCACGCGGCTATAAAGTATTCCGTGCAAAAGAGAAAATGTTTCATGTGACACTAGTTCTCTCGGCACGCAGCTCGCGCAAAAGCACCGTCGACGTGGCTAACCTTCATTGCTGCCGGGGAACTCTTTTTTTTTTCTCCCACGAAAACAAGGATAAAAAATTAGCTTTTTCCCGGCACTGTTTCTGCCACGACCGTTTCTACAATCTATCGCGGAGCAAAGATTGCTACCCATTGCACCCATTGCAAAGGAACTTTCAACCTTGAAGCTGCGAACAAATTCTCTCGATCACTGGCGTCCGGAAAGCCACTTCGCGGCTGCCCGAGTCGATCGTCCGCCGAATGTGTTGGGAAAGGAGACTGGTCCAAAAATTGCTCCAGAGTGACTGGACCAGCCCTGAGCTCAGCTTGGGTTTGACCAGTGCAGGGCCACCAGAAATGGGTGTGCCGCAAGGTAGGGTGGAGTCACAGTGTGAGTGGGATCTCCCGTTGACGACCGGGCATCGACTAATGCGGTAAGTTTCCAGGCCAATTATAGAATTCATGCTTGCTGCCATGTCCGACTGCTTTTGTGCAGGTTTGTTCCGTCGGTTGGATTGCGTCTCGTAAAATGGGATTTATAAATGAATCCACCACGTACGCCGGCCTTAAGGTGGTGCCAGAATCCATTTGCACAATTGTTGCACGAGGTTGCCAAGGTTTGGGAGGAGGCCCCGACGGTTGTGGAGAATGCAGTCGAGACACTAAATTTGAAAAAGCTGCATCACGCGGCAGTTGATGGACGGTGCCGGCCACGCGGCGCCTCGTTTTAAGTGGAGATTTTGTCGTGGGGCAGGCTATGGTCTTGTCCGTTTTGACAGTTCTTCGGTGAGCCCTTCGTAGGGCTGCGAGTCCGAACGGGTGAAAGTTAATTAAGCTCTCTTAATGTTTGCGAAGCTCAAGCGGGAAATGATTTCCCCGGGACGGGGCTGCAAGTGTCGGAAGGAGTATCACTGCTGCTCGCTGCGGCCATACATACGAGGTGTTTGACTGAGCTTCAACTGGCGTCCTATGGTCTGTGTGCGGGACTCTGACACTGAGCCAGTCAGGCGACGCAGCCCCTCTGCGTCTGTCCATGGGATCCGGGCACGCCAGTGGATGGCCCCTCTGTCTCTAGAGCGGCTCTTTTAACTCGCAAATGACTACGTCATGCGAAGCTAGCTTGGAAGAGTGCTGTGTGCAGGTTCCTCGTAGAGGGCACACACTAAAGCCTGTGGGTCAACCTACTAAACTGCTGCCCAATCGGTCTCTGCCTGGTCCGCCCTCCCAAGAAGTCACACGTGCAAGGATACATTCAAAACGTTTTACTGTTCTCGGGTGCCATGGCTGTGGGCCTTGCTGTCGCAGTCGTCGTCCGGGTGTCTTGCCCGTGCCTTGTCGGAACTCTCGTGCTCTCTCCCGCGCGACGGGCCGCCAGCCACCGCTCCTGCCCCCTCGCGCGCCGTCGTCCTCCTCGGTTTCCCACACTTCCCCCTCTCAAGGCCCGGTCTTCGGGGGGGGGGGGGGGGGGCGGCGGGTGTTCACTGGTCTTGGCCGAGGAGTTGTTCCACCTCGGCCATGATGGCGTCGTTGGAAGTCGAGGTGGACGGAGGGGGATGGTGGACGGCACTAGTCCGATGGCTCGGGTTGAAAGAGGTGGTGGCGGCCGATGTTTTGGGGGCCGTCGTGGTGGTCGGTTCGATGGCGGCGGCTGCGGCAGGCGGTGCGGCGGCACGGTTTTCGGGAGGCCGGGATGGCTGGAAGGGGGCCAAGGCAGCGGGAGCCAGGAGGTCCGGGCGGCTTGCCCTCAGGGTCTGGACCGTTGCTGCCACGTTCTCCGGAGGGGCTGTGCCTCCAGCAGGTCGGTATGGATGTTGTAAGAACGGCTGACTGGTCCTTGATTGATAAGGTCAACAGCGTTTATGTACAGGTATTTACATTAGGAATGTCCGGCATCGTCTGCTCATGTCCAGGCCTCAATCTTCCACCTCGTGCATTCGTTTTTCTCGGGATCCCGCTTCGTCTTCGTCTTTGTCGGGATGCCCGCTTTCACATAATAAGTTTCAACACACTCCCCCGCAAGAAGAAGAAATGGCTGATGTGCCGTTGCATTAAACTTGAAAGTTGGAAAAAAGATAATTCTGACCTTCCCTGGACGTCCCTGCTTCCTGGAAGGTCGCGTTGGTAGCTTGGCGATTATTATTTTATTGTCGTTTAGATCGTTCTGTGTCACGTCATGTCTGTCATTTGCATAGAATCCAGGGACGATGTCTTCCCCTGTATGAGCGAGCGATTTAGTCTTCCATTCTTCATTCCATTCAATCTGGAAGTGGATCGTGCAGCCACGTGTATCAAAACCACAAGGACGAGACAAGGCGCGAAGTGTACGATACGCTCTTTTCCAAATCTCCTTTATAGCTCTCGTTGGGCGCTGAGGTATCCAGATTCTTTGTTTTGTACTTTGTTCCTTGTATAGTCCGCCTTGTTTCTTAAATTGCTTTTTTCGTTGAGGAGGTTGTATAACATTCCTGTTCAAGAAGGTTCCATTTTGTTTGTTTAGTTGCTTTGGCACGGTTCCGTTTCTTCCTCTCCCTTTGTACTTCTCTGACTCTATTATTTTGTTTTCAACTCGCCTTCGTTTTGAATGTGAGTACTTCAGTGGGTGCCTGCTTTATACTCTTTCTTGAAACCAGACATGAGTTCTTCGCCAGTTAGCATGTAGACTATGTTCTTCGCTGAAGTCGCCTGTACTGGGTTGTCGTCCTGTAGCGTATTGGTCACCTTTGTCATTCCAGTTGCTGCGCATCTGTGTTTCGTCTGCTGGTCTGATCCATGTTCTGTGACGACATGATCGTCAGCGTAGTCTGTTGTCACACCGGTGACAGTTCGGAGTTCATAATTGTTGCAGCGTGAGGTCACTTAAGGCTGAGTTTGTCTCACGAGATGTGGTCTGATGGAACTCATATCTGATGTATTACGTTGTTTAGATAATTGTGGCTTTTCTCTCTCGACTTTCTCCAGTTTCGTCACCTGCTGATTGACTAGTTGTGCTTTAATCTTAAGCATTGATAGATGTCCTACGATGCGGTCTTTTAGTTCTATGACGTGAGTGTATTCTTCTTCAAGTTCTTCAGTGGGTATGAATGGTTCGATAACATCATCCAGGTACTTAAGTTGACATTCAGAGTTTTTTAGCATCTCGATGATTTCGTTTAATTGTCCGGCTGTCGTTGTTTCTGGCATTGCCAGAAAATCAAAGAGTGTTGTTACCTTGGTGCGTAATGCAGATCTTTGTTGCAGAAGGTGTTCGATGTCGACATCGTTGAGGGTGATGTTGACTTGGGCGTCCGTTGGGTTGGTTAAAATCCTATTCATCTTGCCGGTCGATCGTTGGTAAGTTGGCTGTGGTGACCTTTCGTTGATGTGTCTAGTCAGGTTCTCACCGTTTCGTTAAGCTATATCCCGGGTTTCGGCACCATGTTGTAAGAACGGCTGACTGGTCGTTGATTGATAAGGTCAACAGCGTTTATGTACAGGTATTTACATTAGGACAGTCCGGCATCGTCTGCTCATGTCCAGGCCTCGATCCATCTCGAGCATTCCCTTTCTCGAGCTCCCGCGTCTTCTTCCTCGTTGTCGGGATGCCCGCTTCCATACCATAAGTTTCAACAATGGAGTCGACCTGCTTCGTGGGTCTCCAGGTGTATTATCGGGACCCCGCACAGCCAGCAGGTGACTGGCGTTCCCAAGACCTGTGGCGCCTCCGGCTGCGTGTGGCCACGGAACGGAAGTGGGAATTGCTGGTCGGCCTGGCCAGGCGTTGGTCTGGTTTGGTGCTTTCAACGACGGCAGGAGACGAAATGAACCGCCCCTCCTTCCTCCCACGCCGTCCACGTGGCCACGGTGTGGCAGGGGGGCCGACTCCAGGCAGGTCCCCCCGTCGTAGACGGACCCGCTCCGTGGTGCGGGGCTGCCGTCGCGGACGGCCCTGCCCCGTGCCGCGCAGGCCTGCCTGCTGCCGAGCTCGCGGTACCTGACGGCGTGTGCCCGCTCTGCCGTTCGGCCATTCTCGGTGTTGACGCCTCCCTGGGCGGCCGCCCCGAGTGTTTGGTTGACCGGACCACTGGGGTCCAGCCGCCTCGGGGCCTGGCCCGTCCGGTGGGCCTCCTGGGTATGGCCCCCTGGGGCGGTTTCTCCAAGGAGGCATCCTTTGTAGAAAGAACATTGTAAGAACACCGGAAAATCATCACTTTCTGTGGCCGAATGTGGCGGCGGCCGTAGTTTTCATTAACCCGCGATGTGTCAGCGAGTCCGGGATGTGAACTGGACTTGACTCCTCATTTGTAGCACACCGAGTGAGTTTATAAGTAAGCCGTGACATTCGCGTCTTTACCTCATAGGGACCTTCCCATCTATGAGCAGGCGATGCTGCGAAAACGCTAGGTGCGTGACTTCTCAGGACAAAGTCACCAACTTTGAATTCCAAGTGCCTATGGCTCCTGTCATACTGCGCCGCTTGCTCTATGCTTGCGGATTTAAAATTCTCTCTAGCATCAGGCAGCGCCCCAGACAAGCGGTTTGTTAGCTGTTCCGCGTACCTAGAGAGCGGGCGTCCCGGTGTTCCTTGGTTGCTCCGTAACTCGTTCTCCAGCGGAGACGGTATCTCTTTACCCAGGTTCAGAAACGCTGGCGTAAAACCAGTCGATCTGTTCACGGTATTACAGATGGCAAAACCCACCTCAGCGATGTGCTCATCCCCGTCTCGGTGTCTCTCAGTTAGCGCGATCAGCATGTTTTTGACATTCCGTTTCACTCGCTCAGTGATATTGGCTTGGGGATGGTACGGTGCCGTCCTCTTTTGCTTTATGTTCTGCACCAAGCAGAAGTCCACGAACACTGTACTAGTAAAATAACTAGCGTTAACACTAATGAGACACCTGGGTGTGCTAAAGCGTAGGAAAGTATCTACTAACTTTTCCCAGATCCGCTCTGAAACCGGCTTCCTCAGTGGGTACAGATCTGCCACTTTGAGAAATGATCGGTAATAACCATGAGGCACTGGCTTCCCCGCGGACTTCTCGGCAGTGGGCCGATGATGTCGCAAGCGACGATCTCCCACGGGTGGTGACTCTCTACCGACTGCATCAAGCGCGGAGGCTTGCCCCGTCTGGGCTTCACTTTCTGTCAGGCTGGACAGCTGCGGGCGTATCGGAGTGCGTTTTCCCTCATCCCCGGCCTGGGCGCGGCGCGGCATAACTTTTGAAAAGTCTTGCTGCCACTGCCATGACCTGCCAGAGCCGAGTCGTGGAAGTACCCGATAAACCTCTTCCATAGCTTCCTGGCAATCACCACCCTGAAGGGAGACTCATTGCCCTTTACTTCATCGATTGTTGCGATGTAGCGAAGAAATAAACCCTCTTCGCCCAGCAGATATGAATCAAATTGATCATTAACTCGACCGCCAGCCTTCCCGGTGTCAACCGCAAGTTCCGCCAGTTTACCCAGCACCCGCTGACAAAAACCATCTGCTTTCTGGGCCTCGACAAGCTCTTTCGTGCTGATCACTTCACCCCAAGCGACGATCCTTTGCTCCTTCGTGCCGCGCGCTAAGGCTGCTACGAGTGCCGGTTGCTTCGCCTACTCCCAACCGTCCGTGAGGGACCTTACTTCTGCATCCGGAGACATTCTCCGGTTCTTCTCACGCTTCTCGTTACACTCTGGTTGCGTCACCTCCTCCCAACCACCATCCTGGGGCGCCCGAGAGACCGCGTCCGCGACCTCTTTGGTCGATCCCTTTCGGTACTCAACCGTGTACGAGTAGCGCTGCAAGGTTAGTGCCCAGCGGGCCAGCCTTTCCGCGGGCACTTTTAGCCTCTGAATCCAGGTAAGTGCTGCGTGATCAGTTTGAACAACGAAAGTCGTACCGTCTAAATAGAGGTCGAACTTCTTGAGAGCAAACATGACGGCCAACCCCCCATTTTCCGTCACGCTGTAGTTGCGTTCCGACGGTGTTAGCGTTCGACTAGCGAATGCCACAGGGCGTAACTGTCCATCATGCACCTGTAGCAATACTGCTCCGACACCGTATCTCTTACATCTGTCTGCACAACAAAATGCCGATTAAGATCTGGAAACCGAAGGCTTGCGGTGCTTGCTATTGCCCTCGCGAGAGAAGAGAAGGCAGCACCCTGCTCTGGACCCCAGACCCAACTCGAGCCTTTCCGGAGCAGCAGATTCAATGGCCGCGCCAGCTCCGCGCACATCGGGATGAACTGCCGGTAAAAGCCAACCATCCCCAGAAACCTTTGAAGGCTCTTTACATCGTGCGGCGGTGGATAACCGAGAATGGCCCTCAATATCTCATCGTTCGGCTTCAAGGTACCGTTGTCTACGACAGAGCCTAAAATATTTACCTTTGAGGCGGCCAGTTGCACCTTTTTTGGATTAATTGTTTGACCGGCCTCACTCATTCGACTTAAGACGATCTCGAGATGAGTCAGGTGCTCTTTGAACGACTCTGAGAATACCACAACGTCATCCATGTAGGCCATGGCGAAGTTGAATTGCCCATCACCCACCACGACGTCCATGAGCCGTTGGAAATTCGACGGCGAGTTCGACAACCCAAACGAAAGACGCGTAAACTCAAATAACCCCATGTAACAGGTGAACGCCGTCTTTTGGACATCGTCTGGCGCCACCTGGATCTGGAGACAACTCCTGCTACAATCCAGCGTGGTGAAAACCCTCGCGCCTCCAAGCGAATACATTATAGACTCAGTAGAGGGAAAAAGATACGCGTCCCTTGTAGTGACCTCACTAAGTCTTCGGTAATCAACGCTAAGGCGCGCGGTGCCGTCTTTCTTTGGCGCCAAAACTCCTGGAAACGCCCAGAGACTGCGATGGCCGCACCGCCCCCGTGTCCGGCATCTCCGCGAGAGCCGCGTCATGGAGGGCCCGTGTATGGACGCGTAGTGGTCTAGGATTACACCCGCACGGCCGGCCTCTTCTGTATCTATCCTATTTTGTAAAACAGTCGTAAGCTCCGGTCTCGTTAAACATAACTGCGTGTTGGGACAAGGCGATCGCTAGTATCCGCCGTTGGTCGGCGGGCCCATCGGAAAACGCAATTATTATTTCGACATTCCCGGGCACGACTCGCGCAGCTAATACCTGCTCCTGGTGTGACGCAGCGAGAGAACGTTCCATTTCCTGCATCAGAGATGATGGGGCAACAAAGGGAATAAGAGGGGAAAACGCACTATAAAGATACCCGTTGTTCCTCAAGTCCAGGATTATTCCCTCACGACATACGAAATTCTGCCTCAAAATAACAGGAATTGACAAACCGGGCAAGTAAACGAAACGTGGCCTCCTTCGTCTTCCGTCAAGGCCAAGGTGAAGGCGCATCGCCCCTTGCGCTTCGTAGAATCCTGTCGCTAAACGCAGCGGAGTTACAAGTTCCCTTGCGCAAAGGTTCCTGTTATGGCAGTCCTCGTACACATTATCGCCAATTAGAGAACGAGTAGAACCGGTATCAATTAGTGCCGAATATTCTCTACCACCGATCTCTACCCGCACGTACGGGCCCTTCTCAGGTGTCGTGCTCTGAGCCCGACATGCCGACGGGGCCATCGCCACGCTGTCGCCGGCCACAATTTCCGCCCTGTCGGCACACTGATACTGGGCCTCGGCAGCGGCCCTCAACTTTGACTCAAAAGACCTGATTAGTGGCGCCGGCCTCTGGCGTTTCCCTGGGAACCCTGAGAACCAGACGCTACCCACGTGCAATGCCACCTGATGTGCCCAAGACGGTAACAGTTGTAACACCTGACTTGTGGCCGCTCGTTACGCGAAACCTGTCCATCGTTACTCTCACGCAACACTTCATCTGTGGCAAACCTCGGTGAGTCATGATTCCCGCGACTGTCGTGACTCGTCGCGCCTCCGCGGCGGTTAACCGTTGCACCACCCCTACGGGTCTGCACTCGGGCCGAATTTGCGTTGGCTGCCCTGCGCCTTTGCTCGTAAGCGAAGGGGTCTAAAGTCAGGGGCGTTATGGCTGCCGCGTGACCGCGCTCCGCAACGGCCGTATACGCCGTGCGCGACTCGATGTGAGTGTCTGCGGCGCGTCCTGCCTACGCGCATCTTGTCTCGAGGGACTCCTCGGCCCTTGGAGGGAGGTGCTACTGCAGCTCAGCAAGCAAGCCCGCTTGGACCGTTCGCGCCTCGCTGGCAAGTGCCTCCAGATACGCGAAATCCGGTCCGCGCAGATAGGTTTTGAATGTAGGGTGACGTTGTCGTATCGCTGTAACTACCTTCTCTGCGGCAGACGCGGAGGGTTCGGCCCTCGAGTAGAGGTCCTGGAGCGCGCGAACGTACTCCACGAGGTTCTCTCTTCGGGGTGTTGAGTGCGATTAGTAGTTCGTCCCTAATCCGCATCTCATAATCAGGGGGCGAAAATTCCTCCCTAAACCGCGTCCGGAAGTCCGCCATCGATAGAAACGGTCGTTGCAACCGTCTCCAACGCGACGCGTCGTCCGTTAACGCGATCGGCATGATCTGCCCCAAGGCCGTTTTGTCTGATGCTCCCAACGCAGCTACATACGCATCCAAGTCCTGCAATAAATCGTGGACTGATTATACGTCGGAATATCCCGCGTAGGTCGGCGTCGGTACGGACAACCGCGGTCGGGGCGGAGACGTAGGCGCGGCATTCGCGACTCCTGGAACCGTCGCGATTTGTCGCGAGAACGTCTCCATCATCGCCGTCATGGCGCGCATAAACTCGCCGATGTCTGCCGCGCCTCCAGCTGGAGCTGGTGGTAAAATCCCAGCATCTGGAGATGCTCGCGTACTAGAGCCTTCTCCGGCCCCCGCAACGTCAGACGGTTCCTGATTTTCGCTCTCAGACGAGTCGTCCTTGTCCCTATTGGGGGTCGAACTCGTCTTGGGAACATCGTTAGCGTTCATCCTTATACACCACGATGAACGCTCAATAGTTCTGTGTGACTCCCCGGGACGAACAGAACAAGCAGCAGACCAATCGGGCCCCACGTTGGATGCGAAAGTTGTGTGGGTCAAGCTACTAAACTGCTGCCCAATCGGTCCCTGCCTGGTCCGCCCTCCCAAGAAGTCACACGTGCAAGGATATATTCAAAACGTTTTACTGTTCTCGGGTGCCATGGCTGTGGGCCTTGCTGTCGCAGTCGTCGTCCGGGTGTCTTGCCCGTGCCTTGTCGGAATTCGTGGTAGAATGCCAGCATTCGTCAAGAGCTATCTGGGGATGCGTACCTTCCGTGTTAAATTGGGCACGACTTACTCTAGAGAGTTCTGCTAGGAAAATGGCGTTCCTCAGGGAGGCGTTTTGAGTGTGACTCTTTTTATAGTTAAAATGAACTCAATAGCTCGGGCCATTCCACCATCTGTACAGTATTCACTCTATGTTGACGACCTTCAGATATCCGGCTCATCCTGCAACCTTGCTTTGTGCGAACGTAGGATCCAATTACCAATTAACAATTTGCTCAAGTGGGCAGACCAGAACGGCTTCAGCTTTTCACCTGAAAAAACAGTGTCTGTTTGTTTTTCTCGCCTACGGGGAACTTCAGTGAAGCCCTTGTTGACCATGCGATCCGCTTCAATTCCAACAAAACCTGAACATAAATTCCTAGGGCTTATTTTTGACAGTAAATTGACCTTTCTTTCGCATATCAGATATCTCAAAGTAAAATGCCAAAAAGCACTAAGCATCCTTAAGGTGCGTTCCCACACCTCCTGGGGCTCTGACCGCCTCTGCCTCCTCCGAATTTACGGATCGGTGATTCGCTCGCGCCTCGATTATGGTAGTAGTGTGTATGAATCGGCAAGGCCTTCAGCCTTACGAATGCTTGACTCTATTCATCACCAGGGACTGCGGCTGTCTACGGGTGCATTTCGCACGTCGCCTATCCCCAGCCTTTACGTAGAGTCAAATGAATGGTCTCTGGAGGAGCGGAGGTTTGCTTTACGGTTTATGTATTCGCTTAGAATTCGTTCGGTTCCCTTGCACCCTTCTCGAGAAGCTGTTGAAGAAATGAGATATAAACGTACTTTTGACAACAAGCCCACTGTAATACCACCTTTTAGTATGAGAAATGCATCCAAAGCAGATTCAATTGGACTGAGTAGTACAATGCCCGTCACTCCTGTTCCACAAGCAATAGCTCCGTGGGACCACTGCCTCATTTCCTGTGACCTCTCACTAACGAAAATTAAAAAGAAAGAAACTCCACCAGAATACATAAAACAGGAATTTTTTGAGCTTCAGATTAGATATTCTGGACACAACTCATACTACACGGTGGTACTAAGACAGAATCGTTTGTTGGATGTGTTATGGTCGGCCCCTCTCTTCGCTGTGTAAATCGGATTGCGTGTACAGCCACTAATTTAACAGCAGAGTTATGCGGTCTCCGTCTTGCAATTGATCACATTGTAAAAACAAAGAGCAAGCAGTCAGTCGTGTACACTGATTCACTGAGTTCTCTGCGTTCACTGTCATCATTAAAGACTTCGAAAACCCAATAATCATGGAGTTACAGAATAAAATTATTGATGCTTCAAGAAGGAATATTAAAATAATTTTATGTTGGGTTCCTAGCCATGTTGGTATACCCGGAAATTAAGAAGCAGACCTTGATGCAAGTTCTGCTGGTGAGCAAGAAGTGGACCTGCATGACATTCCATACAAAGATTATAGCACACGTTTAAAGCATTGTATTAGAAGGAAGTGGCAGCAAGAATGGGATGAAGAAGTTGATAACAAGCTCCATTCTGTAAAACCATTGATTAGTGAGTGGGAGAGTGCTCGACACCATGAACGTTTCTATGAGGTTGTCTTGTGTCGACTGAGGATAGGTCATACACACCCATGGCCACCTCCTGCGCAGGGAAGAGGCCCCAGAGTGTGAGAATTGTTTTAGTCCTTTAACTGTTTTACACATTTTACTTGAATGCCCAGCGTATGACCGAGAACGTCGGAAACATTTTTCTCAGTTGTATAACGAGCATACGCCTTTACACCTTAGTATTCTACTTGGCAACGACCCACTTGTACCACACAGTTGTGTTTTTAATTTTTTCAGAGCTATCGGTCTTTTACACCGGCTATAATCTTATATTCAACTTCATCTCCATCACTATTTACAAGTCATGTACATAGTTTTAATCCATCACAGCTACTAAAGCTCTTTCCTCTCTGAAACCTTCTCTGCAATAGTCTGCATCTGGCGCATCATAGCCTAAGATGCTTTTGCGCCATAAAACCCTAATCAATCAATCAATCAATCACAAAATTCAAAAGTGACAATGCTACGGGACAGTTGGATGGTTGGTTTTAGCATACGGGTACGTAGGCTGCCCTTGTAGTTGTTTGCGTGAGCAAAGCAAACGCGAGGGTGGCTGGACCGTCGAGACGAGGTAGGTCCCGACGAGCACACGCGTCGCTAACGTTGAACAAAGCACGCTTTCGCCATGTGCCAGCAACGTGAATGCAAGAAGACACGAGAGAGGCACATAGTTTCGTTTTCGTTGGCTCTGTAGTGTAACAGCCTGCCTGCCTGCCTGCCTGCTTCCGTTCCTTCCTTCCTTCCTTCCTTCCTTCCACGTGTAGTTTTCGTTCACCGTCATGGCCTTGTGAGTGAGGTAAACCCGTCCAGAATTCCGAGAGACACGCAGCTGTTGAAAACGAGGGACATGTTGACCAAGTGAAATTGTGTTTCTCTAAAGGTTGGTCGCGATACGTAAGAATGAAACAGAAACTACGCGAAATTTCGATGTCGCTTGCTATGCATGCAGAAACAGAAGTCCCGAAAATTACGGATTTCTTTTTTTTCTTCTTTCAAAATGCGGCTAGGCGAAAGAGATAGCTACAACACGTACGTGTATGGAGCACAAGGGCACCTCATTGCGGCTGCAGCGCATTTACTAAGTGGTCGCGGACACTTTGACGAAAAGGGTCGAGAGAGAATGTTCAGAGCACATAATATTCCAAGAAGGCGCGCCCGTTGCGAGCCAGGTTCATCGAATATATCATGTGACAAAATAAGAATACCATATAGGGTGATAAATTTCTGCAGCCTTCGAATAACATGCTGAAACTTTTCGTTTTCAAAGCGCGGGTAAAGGGCGGGAGTAACTCTTAACAACCAAGAAATTTTACTTTGACGAAGAGGGTCAAGAAAGAAGCTTGAAACCACTAAGCACAGAAGATTCCTAGAACGGGAGCGCGATTATAACGACCCGGTATAACGTGAAAAAGAAATGTTTCGGCATGTTATTCAAAGACTGAAGAAAAGCGACTAAGCGCGGGTAAACGGCGGGAGTAACTCTTAGGAACGAAGAAATTTAAATTTGATCAAGAGGGTCAAGAAAGAATTTTGAAACCACGAAGCACAGAATATTCCTAGAACGGGCGCGCAGGTTATAAAGAGAACAGAAGAGACATTTCAGCATGTTATTGGAAGGCTGAATACATGCAACCAAGCGCGGGTAAACGGCGGGAGTAACAAATAAGAACAAAGAAAATAAAAAAAATTAAAGCAGGCTGGAAGTGTTCGAAGAGTGGACAAGAGCACAGGGTAAAGACCACAACGCACAGAGAACCCCCCCCCCCCACCAAAAAAAAAAGGAGGAGGAGGAGAAGGACCGAAAACTTGTACAAAAAATAGAAACACCTCGTGTAGAGTCGTGTAGCAGTCAAGTAGGGTCATTCTGTCAAGGTGAAGGATACAGCAAGGGGTAGTCCAACAGCACGGTTAACCACAAAATGTTAACTACGATTGAAATGAGCTTATGGATCATACGGTTAACCACAAAAACTGTATGTGTAAAAAATAAAAAAAAAAGTTTTTCTTTCGTACCTGTCTCGAACAAGAAAATAAAAACGGAGAATATCCATCTTTTTTGAGATAGTGGACAAACCTCCCGGTCACTGGATGAGCCTCAATAGATCGCAGTGTGGTGGCTGCTCTACTAATTACAACACCACGACAGGAACCTAAGTCGTCTACAGACGGTTTGACACCGCAGCGGTTCACACCAAAAACGAGTGCATGGGAGCGTCGCTCGCACCGTTACCTCGGCGAACGACTAATGCCCCCCCGTCCACGTGGCGTCGTCGAGCCGGGAATCGCGGCGGCCCGCCGCGATCGACCCGAGAAACTCTAACGTCACCTGTAAACGCTGCAAGTGCGCACGATATCATTGCACTGCTTAGACGGGATTCTGACTAAGAGGCGTTCACGTAATCCCACGGACGGTAGCTTCGCACCACTGGTCTCTCGACCAAGCACATGAACCAAGTGTCCGAACCTGCAGTTCCACTCGTACTGAGCAGGATTACTATCTCAATGACCAGTCATCAGTAGGGTAAAACTAACCTGTCTCACGACGGTCTAAACCCAGCTCACGTTCCCTATTATTGGGTGAAAAATCCAACGCTTGGCGAATTCTGCTTCGCAATGGCCGCCACAAGCCAATTATCCCTGTGGTAACTTTTCTGACACCTCTTGCTTAAAACTCTTAAAGTCAAAAGGATCGAGGGGCCCCGCTTTCGCGGTCTGTAATCGTACTCAAAATCAAGATCAAGCAAGCATTTGTCCTTTTGCTCTACGCGAGGTTTCTGTCCTCGCTGAGCTCGCCTTAGGACACCTGCGTTACCATTTGACAGATGTACCGCCCCAGTCAAACTCCCCGCCTGACACTGTCCTCGGAACAGATCGTGCGAGCCAACGAAGGGCCTTGCACTTAGTGCTAGAAGCGTGGACAGTCATCCCTTACAAAAAATTTATATCTGGCCAGATCTGAAAATTTCAGATATGGCCATATCAAAAATTGGCCACATATAACCTGATATGGTATATCTGCCAGATATAAACTGATATGGTATATCTGCCAGATATAGTCTGATATACAGCCAGATCTGGAAATTCCAGATCTGGAAATTCCAGATCTGGAAGTTCCAGATCTGGCCTGGCATATCAAAAGAAGCACACGAAGCCTGAAATCAGCACTTGATATCTTTTTATTGTGGTGGACCACCTAGACTACTCCCGCTTGCTGTGCTCGCTCCGGAGCTCGCTCAGCTTCGTCCCGAGTGACTGCATTACACCCTTTGTGTCAAGACAGCCATCCTTTGTCTTGACATATCTGCAGAGAATCAATAATAATGCATTAATGAAACACTCAATCACAAATAAAGCTTTTCGAAACAATGAACCTTATCATTTTCTCGGAGTAAGAGTGTTTTAAGCTCGAACGTTCGAGTCCAAATGTTCGAGAAGCTTGCGACGCCACAAAACAGCTAGGTTGCGCATGCCCACACAAAGTCAGTCTTTCGCCAGCGCTTGACCTGTCCTCATGCCGACATCGACGCCCACGACCTCCCAAGCCCAGAAGGAAGACCTCTCTCTAAGGAACTGGAAGCCAACAGCGACATCTGAGGTACAGCAGACCGGGACAGTTCCCTCCCTAGTTTACTCGTCACACCTTGGAGACCTGCCTCATTTCATGGGGAAGTGTATGAGGACATGGAAGATTGGATCGAGCAGTATGACTGTGAGTCCCGCCAATATGGGTGGATGGTGAATCACCGACCGCACAACCTGTACTTCGCACTTGAAGGTATCGCGAGACACTGGTTCGAGAATCACAAGTCCTTTTTCACGTCATGGGATGCGCACAAAGATGAACTGAAGCGGGCCTTCGCCAACAACCACCGACAGGAACAGGCCATGGTATGAACAAGGATCAAATGAGAGCGTCACTAGCTTTTTTTGGCCATAAATAGGCCATCTTAGAAAGCTCCTGAGCGCCCCTTTAAGAGAAGGAATTTCAGATTTGAAATATGCATTAAGAAAGAAATATGCATTAACGAAGAAAGGAGGTCCATTATTGCTGTACACATCAAATACTAATAATGAGTTAAAAACAATTGTTTCATGTGCTTTTCACATACATGATATTGTAGGTACCCTTTAAAGAACCATTTGACCATTTTTAAATTCAGCATCGCAAAGTACGAAGGAAGTATACTGCTGTGCATTGCCCACGTTTTGTGCAAATACGTGCAGTTTCGGGGCAGCCGAGCGTTGTGAAAGAAATACCTTTGGCCCCACTTCATGGCAAGACATGAAAAAGAAAACACGAATGAGTGTGCTATCACCATAGCTCACTACCTTCCCTTCCTGTGTTCAGAAATAGGCATCAATATGTCTCACCTCTTCCTTCTTTGCTAGTCTATACTAGCGAAGCGGGCTAGCTTACTAACATCTGGATAGGTGTTATTGGCACTGCTAAACTGTAATTAGTGAGACACGGCTGTCAGATAGCACTGTTGTCACTCTCATCCGCATGTACACTTTTTCGAAGATAGTTCACCTTCTCGTCCTATGGCAGGACATGAACCATCTTCTTTTATTTCTATTTTTAGTAGGAAAATAGGCATCGAACAAGCATAATTTTTGGATATTTAGGATCCTTAGAGCCCGTCGAATAGGTTATCACATGGGCTCCGTGTTTTCGGATAAATCTAAAAATCTCCAAAAAACACCTGCCGATAAAATTTTATTCAATTCTGATTTATCTGATAAACTCTGAATTTTGATGTGCCGATTCCCCCCCCCCTGCTCCCCTTCCAATAAACTAAATAAAGACGGTATTTCATAATTAAGTTTGATCAGCGCAAAGGGTCAATGGTCCCAGGAAAATGCCACCACAGTTATCTTTCAAATCTCGGTTCATTGACAAAAATGGGTCTTACCGATCACCTTGTCAGGGTTCAGAATGACACGTCATTGTGCATTCGGGTCACGACAAAAGCCCCTGTATTGGTTTCCAGTTTGGACCAGACTATTTGTGTTTTAAGAGGAAGAGAGGTTGTGTCTAAAGCTATATATGGATCCTAGAGATTGCATAAAATTGGAAGAGGGGCAGATGAAGCTTCCCTATTACATCCTTTACCACTCCACCTAGCGCGGCCGTGGGGTAGCATGGAATACGATGGGATGAATACGTGCTTCCCAGCCACTACCTCCACGAGTTTATTTTTAAGGTGTCGGCGTTTATCCAAGCCACAGATGCGTGCAACTTTTGCCGTGGAACAAATTAGTATAGCGAATGGCAATGGCACCAACACCAAACGAAGCTGAAGAAATAATATTTAATATAGGCGCGTTTTATTTTTCTTTATCTAGCATACGTATACACCCGGATATTATTTTTTTTGTTTTTCATAAGAAACGCTGCGAAATTTGGCTCCAAATTTCAAATATTTTGGAGTCAAAAAAAAAAAATAAACTCCTATAAACTCCAAATTTTCAGGAAAAAATAAACTCCGTAAACATGGAATCCTAGTTATTACCAAGAACAGACGATCTCAGGAACGTCTTTAGTCCACCTTTAAGCCAGTACCTGTGTTTGTCTCTTTGTGTGCCTGCCTGTTTAAGTCCTTGTCTTATGTGTCATTATTCTGTTCTCCACAATAAGCCAATGGAGTGGAAACAATAGACAAAGTGCCCTGTAGGCCCAGATACATACCTCACCATCCCGGACAGCAAAGAAAGGTGGCCAAGAAAAGGCCACAGCCTCACCAGGTGGAGCAGCCACAGCAGCACCTAGGAGAGCAAATTGAAGGTTAAAGAGACAAGCAACATCAAGATCTTGATTGGCTTATACGTTTAGGACATCCTGTAGCTTTAATAAAGAAAACGTTAGCCACACCACGTAATCCCAAATGACGTGCATGCAGTATAAATAAAGCAAAATATTCTTTCACAACATCAATCTAGCCCCATGCTAAGGAGCTATGTTAGTCAAATCATTCAACCCCATGTCTTTGTTGTAGTAATTGAAATGTACGCTACAGTTACTAATAGGGTGAGATTTCAGTAATGCATCATAAAACAAGTGAAAGCGATTCGCTGGTTTTCACACCATCAGCCAATCACTTTCACTTGTTTTATGATTTGTGAGGACGCAAAATTGTGGAGGTAGTGCCAGCTCTTCCTTGCGGTACTTCTAGTGAGGTCACACGAGGGTGCTGTGGTCACTATCATTAAAGTGGTATGCTGCTTATGATGTTGCCACAGTCAGGCTGTTTTATGCACTAAATAAATGAATACTACCTTTTGAAATCACGCCTTTAAGATAGTATTTATTCACGTGCGATAGTGCCAACCTTACCAACTCTTGTCGTTGCAACTACTTGCATGTCAAGTAAGCAATGACCGTCTCGTGTTATGCTGCATAAAGAAGTCATAAAATGAAGTCGTCCTGCAAGTGCATAATTAGATTCGGGCCCACCAGCACTGTCACCCTGTCAGTAAATTAATTTCTGCTTTTATACAGATCAAAACAAATTAGGTTTTGCAACATACAGTCAGAGGCGCCTTGGGCAACAACAATGCGTGTGTGTGTGTGCAAGGGGGGGGCGGGGGGCGGGCAGGCAAACAAGGCAGAATCTCGATAATACGAATCTCTCCACACCCTCCCCTCATTGAAAGTTACCCAAATATTAACCGCCAATGCAGCTTGGCACTACACGTTGCGCCATCTAGTGGCTGCCAAATAAAACAATGGGCGGACCAGGACGGCCAGGATCGCGGGAATTGCGGGTGGGCGCATTTAAGAAACCACGTGTGAATGTGGCATTTCGGATCGGCGTGAGCCATTTTGGAAACAGATGTTCTTAAAAGTGACTCCCGGCTTTACGTCTCTATGACCTCACCGGGCTCCTGTGATATGTTGCCTACCGTAAAATTCCGAGCAAGCGCCCCCCCTGCACGCAAGTCAAAATTACTTGCAAAGTAGGGGGGGCGCTATCCCGGAACGGCACCAAAATTCAAGATGGCGACGACAAAAGTTTTCCCCAGAAAAAGAAAAAAAAGCGAAGTGCAGATTTAATATTTTATTTATCTCTGAGAACATAGACTAATATTTTATTTATCTCTGAGAACATAGACTTTATTAGTCCAAAGGTGTGTCACTGCTATGTTAATCACTTTCAAAACCACCCCAGAGTCGGCCGCAAAAAAAAGTTTGCAGCATTCCGCGATGTTTCCCGACTGCATGCCGTTGGCTATTTTGACAGCCTCTTCAGAAAGAAGCCGGTTGCTAATGGCTCATTCTGCACTTCCTTCGCACTCCAGGTATTAAAAGAGCGCATTGTCCACGTATTCACTGAACACCGGCGCGCCGTTACTTAGCTTTCGTCGAACTTCGGCTTTCCCATTGTTTGACTGTAGCAAATTGTCAAAATTCTTGTCCCATTCCCGTATCCGGTCGAGCTTGATGTGTCGAGACGTACGTCTGGTGTGCGTCTCTCCCGTTTTCACAATGCCATTGGACGACCTCGATTTTCTTCGCCACTATGTAAGAACGCATAGAAGACCTGGGGTGCTATGTTGCGCTTTTTGGACTCCCAGGAGACTTGGAAGAAGGAAGTGACGTCAACGACTAGAGCAAACGCAGATTGGATGTTGACAGAAGAAAACAAAATCAACATCCAATCTGCATTTGCTGCGTTGTTGACGTCACTTCCTTCTCCCTAGTCTCCTGGGAGTCCAAAAAGCGCAACATAGCCCCCCTGACATCCCCAAAACAAAGCGACAGTGGCGCGTAGTCGGCGTAGTGACCGGGCTGATCGGGCTGCAAAGTAGGATTGGATTGGATTCTTGGACAGAACTTCGCAGGCCAGTGTTGCCTGGGCGCGGTGCGTGATACGGGTGCGGAGCGGGGAGGGGGGCGCTTTCCCGGAACGGCGCGGAAATGTGAAATTAGGGGTGAAGTTGGGGGGGGGGGGCTCTTGCTCGGGTGGGGGCGCTTGCTCGGAATTTTACGGTACTCCTAGAGTTCCCCCAAAAACTAAAAGTCGCTACTGCTGCGTGAAAGACTGCCACAGTCACGAAAGTGACTCAAGCGTCAAACTTCACCGCTTGTCTTCGAGATCTTGGGAAGCGACACGGCGACAGAAGTGGATTACTGCAGTGCGATGCATCAAGTAAGTGAATTCTACAGTAATTGTTGAAGTGAACGAAAATATATGTACAGGCCTTGAAAGCGGTCCGACGAACTCGTCTTGCAGACTACTCGAAAAAATAACAAATTTGTACAAGTTGTTTTACGAGTCACTTTGACAGCCACACAGGGAAATACGGTAGAAACAATTGGGCCGATTGTTACTTTGCTGTGCCGTCGAGAATCAGGCGATCAGGCCTTCAAGAAGCGAGAGGCCCGTTGGCCCGTTTCGGCACTCGTAATTGTACAGTCGGGAGGAAAAGTTTGCATTGCACGGCAGCGCGTGTCGAAATGCATCGGCGCGCCGTGTAGCGGCGCGCAGCCGCAATAAAAAGCCGCGCTTTGCGCATGCGCGCCCTTCGTGCTGGCAGTCATGTCTTTTTCGCTTGTTTCAGTACGACTCACTCCTGATAACCGGAGTCCGCGCCAGGGGCGGAAGTTGCCGTTTCTCGTGCTGCCATGCCTCGCGTCCTCTTCAGCTGCCTCAGCAGCCGCGCTGGTTGACAAAGCGCCTGGTTAGCCCCCCCCCCCCCCCCCCCCCGTGAGCTCCGTCACAAAGCACGGCGGCAGAGGCGGCTGAAGCAGACGCGCAGCATGACAGCCAGCGAAGCGCTAACTCGCGCCCCTGGCGCCGACTCCTGTTATCAGGAGTGCGTCGAAAAGAAACGAGTGAAAAAGACATGATAACGAGCACGAAAGGCGCGCATGCGCAAAGCGCGGCTCCTTAATGCGACGGCGCGGCGATGCATTTCGGCACGCGCTCCCGTGCCCTGCAAATTTTGCTTCCGACTGTACGTGCGCATAGCCGTTCGGCACACACGCGGTCACAACCAAAACCTTTTAAACCTGTGAGTTCTCAAAAAGTGGATTTTCGTAGCGCATTTGTTTTTTTTTCGGCAACCAAATTTAATCCTAAGTCTGGTAACAAATGTGACTTCATGCAGAAAACAGGATGCACAAGGTTTTCTTTAGAAAAAGATCATGCGAAGCATAAATATCCTTCTCTCGCGCACACTTTGTTGAATGTCACCTTTTTACACCAGGCTTGGATATCACATTACAGCCATTGCAACGTGCGTACTGCTCTCTAGAGTGCAGAGTTTGGTCCCAATTACCCACCTTTTATTCTAGCCGGGGGCGAGCGCGAGGAAACAGGAAGAGCGTGCTGCACCAGGCTGGGGCCGGGCAGGAACGATGGAGCCGTTCTGGTTGGTCTGGCCCATGGCGATCCCCGGAGCGTTGCACCAGCGAGGTTCGGATCAGGAACGGCGGAAACGGCTAGCCCTGGCCATACCGGCCTAGGCCATGACGATTCCGGACTGGTTCCGCAGCGAGACTCAGGCTGTGATAGCCCGGAACAGCTAGCCTACGCAGCGCTGGCGTGGGAAGGACGATCCGCAGGCCTGGACACGGACGCCGACTGCAAGCTCTGAACGACGGGCGACAACCAGGGTCGGCGGGTTCGGAGTGCCGGCTCTCGAAGACGGACAACTGAGAAGTACAGTAAACCGATTAGCTGACTTCTCGTTGTGTTGAGTCACTCCCGGGAGACAAGCAAAAGACATACCGATCGGGCGGCGATTAATATAGAGCGATCCCACAAGTGGTGAAGGCAATTCAAAGAGGTGTCCAAATGAAACTCAATATGCTTGCCGGCTGGCTATGCTGGGTAACAAAGACTTTCGAACTGATAGCCGCCCGAAATTTTGCTTCTGTAAATCTATACATTCAGGCTCGTATCGCTCACTGAAGATCAAGCTACAAACGTCTCAGCAGATCTAACATTACGAAATTCCCGATTTGCAATTCAGCAAACACAAAAGAAACAAAGAAATATCCTTACCTTCCTCGTAACTTGCTTCCATGACTGTTCGGAAACGTTCGAAGTTGCTGGCGGGCGAAATTGACCAGTGTGCACAGACGCCGCCGCCTTCCCACCACTTCTAGCGACACAAAATTTTCCATTCGTTTTCTTTTATTTCTAACCCTTTAAGGCACAGTTTATCTTCCAAAAT
>JABSTQ010006244.1:0-31534 GCA_013358835.2 Ixodes persulcatus | reverse complement strand
GCCGGCAGTTTCGGACGGCGCGTGTATCACTGGTGAGCTCGTTAACACATCCCCCCGCCTGTGTTCACGCCGCTTCGCGGCGACAGCATAGAGTAATATACACAAGGTAAAGAGCGGACACTGCCATAGGCCCCAGCGGCCCAGATAGACCTGTGACAGCTAGCGCTCCTAGCGGGCGGCATTAAGCAGAAGCTAGTTCCGGTTCCGGTCGAATTAGTTTCGGTTTCAGTTTGGGGGTTTCTGCTCCGGTTCTCCGGTAACCCTTCTGTTTCTCTCTTTCTACCTTTTTTTTCCTTCTAGCGTCGATACTCGCTTGGCTCTCGGGAGATCCTCGTCTCCCGGAGCCGCTGTTTTTGTTCTTCTTTTTTTTGATGCAGTTTTATTTTAATTTCTACGATAGAATGCGTTCAAAATGTGTAAAATAAAATTTCTACTTCACAAAACAGAGGTGTATATCTTGTTTGTTTGTTTTTTTCTATTGTAAAACATTGAAGTTACACAGTCTCCGTATTGACTCCTGACTGGTGAAGCATTTCGGGGTCAACAACAGTAAGTGGTACGAAAATATTTTATTGGACCACCTTCGTATATACATAATTTACTTCAGACGCTCTGTATGTTTTATAAGAGACAGATACTAATACTCACAAAAATAAATTAATATGAAGGAGTTCGGCATATCGTACACTTCGTAATAGATATTTAGCGGAACGAAATCAATAAAAACTTTCCACAGGGAACATGCTTAATGATCCATTCGCTTTAGTGCCGACTCGGGCACGGGAAGTAAGTGCAGAAATAAATAAGACATCGTTATCATTAGCAGTCATAAGAGCATAATTAGAGTGCAAAGCCCACAGCGAAGAGTACAAATTCCCAATTTCCGGCTAATATAAAACACGAGTTGGCATAGCCTGAAACACAATGCGGGCGAGCCAATACCAAACAATAAAACTCTATTCGGAATCTGACAAGATTCAGCACCCCTAAACATTGCCCTAGATACATTTAATCAGAAAGGAAGTATGGCTTTAAAAAAGCGGCTAAAAACTGTAGACAGTGTATGCAAAAGTGGGTACATTTTCTTTCGAATATCTATAGCCTCTATCCACTATTGTCTATAGAAATTTTGTAGAAACTGGATAAATACTTTTGCAGGGAGCCGTGATACACATTTGCTGGAAATAAGGGAAACAAATGTTTGGAGTGCAAGCTGCACCGCTCAATTAATAAGCAGTTTTTGATTTTGATTTGGCAACCGCCCCCGTTAATACACTATTAACGGTTACACTTGTTGGGTTGCAGCAACTGAAGCGTGCAACCAAACTTTGTCCAAGTTCCGGTTAAGATATCGAATACGCGTTTGTGGCGGCCTGAGAAAAGCTAAAGCTACTCAGACCTGAAAGTGTGTGATACAAGGCAGCACACACTCCTCGAACATGCGCCAACCATCCTATCGCAGAAATAGACTGTAGCCATGGCTGTCTCAGGAAGCACCTTGGCATAAACAAGGGATAGGATCGCAAGACAGACTGAGACACACAGTACTGGTGCGGCACGCTTTATTTTCATGTTACTGAAAGGGTTTTGAAAAATGTGTCTCTCAGTAAGTTTTGGAGCCAATCGTAACCTCATCTCAACGGGAGAACGATAAAGTTTAACAATATGGGAAAACTCAATGACCTCATTTCCCATGCAAAATGTGTGTGCTTGGACATTGTTCCTGGTTGTTTTGAGGAGGTGCGGAACATCAAAGATAAAGTAAAGACGTTCGTTGTCAGCTTCGAAAAATGGCGTATCTACAGACACACCACGTTGTTTGACCAAGCTTACGTTTGAAGCCCCCTGATCACAAACCACAGCATTTACTGTGAAGCCAAAATTCTTAAGATCCAGCGATAAGAGAAATGAGGAGACTGCAGATAACAGAAGGCGGTGTTGAAGTGTGCACAACAGTGTAGCAAGGGGCTGAACCCACCTCCTGGAAATTTCGGAGAGCAAAACAATCAAGGTTCTACCTGCAACACCGTTCAACACCGTCATCTGTAACTCCATGGACAATGTCGTGCGCAGGGTCATAGGTAAAGTCCTTTTTCAAAGATATTTCATCGAAAATCAAGGTGCACACACGATTCCAGCCTGACAGCCCGACGGAAACAACAGCGCGAGAGGCTCAAGCCGTTCGGCTGCACAAACTCACTCTGAGCATGCGAGCACGCGGGCAGACATGCGTCACCTTGTTTGATGCAAAGCCGACCGAACACGCTGCAGCAGAAAGCACGGACGGACGGTACGACGGCACGCATGGCACGGACGAACAACGCACGGACGAGCATAGGCCATGCAGAATGATGCTGAGGCGACGGCGTGCAGGCAAGCAGGCGGGCAGGCCCACGGCAGGCCACGGCAGGCGCCATTCATCACGTGGTTTTGTGAGGTATAAGATTAAAACTATTTAGTCGTTTTAAGTACTTTAAATAATTCTAATGCATAACGATTTGAAAAATGCATACTTCTTACAAAAAGATTTCCAACTAATTTTAACCAAATTACAGAAAAGCGCCACGTAGCGGAGGGCATTAAACGCACTATCTGGGCCGCGAATCGGCTGCTGTGTCCTCTCTATACGTTTACTATATTACCCTATGGCGACAGTCTGCGGCTGCTCATTAGAAAAATGTTGACCCAAATGGCCTACCAGTACACGCCGCTTCGCGGCGGTCCGCCGGCGGCCCAAGCCCCGCTGGGCCGCCGGAGTCCATAGCGAAGTTTCGTCGACAACATTCGTTTTATTTCTTTACTATTGTTTTTTTTTTCACTGTTAATAAAAAAAAAAGATATGTCGTAAATATCGCCAAATGCCTCTACAAAACAAAACAAATTTTTAACAAAAAAAAGGAAAAACAAAAAGAGAGGACTCGGTGGATCGAAGTTCGAACCAGGGTCCTGCTGCGTATGAGGCAAGCACCTTACCACTGAGCTACACTGCACCTACGGATAGCCGTGTTCACAATTCGTTTTATACGAGACCCAATGGGGCACAACTGCCGGCACTTTTTTTCCCCGGGATATTCTGCCGGCTGCCGGCAGAATATACACTTCCTTTCTGGACACCATTCGCTTTGCAAAACAGATAGCAGGGCAGTTGGGCCGCGTCACGAAAGTCTGACGCACTCGCTAGCGCTTCTCAACTTCGTTCGGCGCCTGTCGGCACCACAGATCAGTGGTCGGCACTCATGGCCTACCCAGGTCCCGGGAGGAAAAAAGTACGAGGCAGAGCCGAGGGTCGAACGCGACTTTCGTAAAAAGAAGCTCCGGTAACAATTCCGCGACTCGTGAGCTTGAAACAACGCCTCTTCGAACGAGTCGGCGTCAAACGGTTGCGGCGGCCAAGCACGTCGTAATCCAGGGGGTTGGAGGCTTCATATCCAAAAGAGACGCGGCGGCCTGGTTTCTACGTGAACCTCATTTCGCACATGAGATAACAGATAGCGAAGCTAGCCGAGTGTGAACACTGACTGACGTTACGTTGGAGTACACGCAGTCGAAATGACGCGGGTAACAGAGCACACCTAGTCCTAGAAGCTTTCAAATAGCCTGCGACTTCAAAACTTCATGTGTGCTTTCTGTCCTTGGATGTTTACTTTGATCTGTGTATGCCAAACCACTCAACGCTGCAGGTAATAAAGTCGTGTGTCCGTACCTTTCGAAGAGATTGCAAGCGTGTTGTTTTCGTTTGGAGCCCACAGGCAAAGAGGAGCGCGAAGAACTGTCAACAAGGCACCAGACAGGCGCTGCGCGCTTCGTTGGTTGCGTCAATCCGTCGGTCGCCCGGCGGGGCGGCGAGGCCGGCGAGGCCCGCGGCGGGCTCGCGTTTCACTGCGCATGCGCTGCTACGGCGCAGGCTCTGCGCGGCAACTCGCGAGATGGCGCGCGCGCGGGATGACGATGAAAACTCATCTTTTCAAAAAGCGAGGCTGCAACGTATCGTTTCATGGCGCAAATGCACGTATTTTTCACGTCGTTTTTTTACAGTGTAGAAAAATAAACGTTGTCGGTCATGTTGATGTGATCGTGGGAAGACGGCTGCGGAGCTGTTGTCGTACGTAGATTTTTGGCGTAAGATCGTTTCGTGAATCTGGCCTCTGTTCTCTAGCGTATGGACCGCTGCCTCCCCCCGCCCCAACAAGCTCTCAGCAAAACGTAGAAAAAAAAGAAAAAAAAATCTTAGTTTTGCTTGTTTTTAAGTTTCCGGCAGTGACGTCACGGACGTCACTGCCCCGTATCGACCTCCAAAAAAGGAGTCCCGTTGGCGAAACCCGCGCCTACCGTACTCTCTGCCATTTTCTGGTCGATGGCAATGCGGCTTCCCTCATGTCGCCCATGTTTGCATTTAGTTTAAGGGTCTTGATAATAGTTTCTTACACACCACAAATAAAGGTATCGGTCTAATTATTCGTTTTATACAGTTAACATGGATATAAAAAAGCGTGTCCTTGATCTGAACACGTGACATCGTAGTTGGTTTCGTTTTGGCTTCAACCTTCAACTGCAAGCGATCTGGTAACGGCGCAAGCGCAATGCCGATGTACGCTGGAAGCTAGAGCCGGTTTGCTTTCGTTGTTTTGCTTGACCGAAGAAAATCTGGCTACAAAGCGTGGCACCGCTATTGTTTTGGTTTGACGGGACGCGAGAAGCTTCGCATAAAGCTTCGCAGTTTGCGAGCACATAGCGAAGACGTGGCGGGAGAAGTGCCCCATGTGATGTTCCCGGAAGACGGAAAGTATCATTCTTAATCGTCGTGTGTGCTTTGAAAGCGAAGGGAGTCACTGAGTCCACGAGTGCGCAACCACAAGCCAAGGTTCACGACAGCGCTGCATTGACTTCGGCGATCTCGCTCTGTTTGGGGCAACACGGCGGTACGAGAAAGAGCCGAAACGTTCGTGGTGTGTGGTGCGGTGCTTGGAAGTAAGAATCCACACTAACACGGAGCGCAAATTGGTTGTTGTGGAGCTGAGTTTCAACGGGTTCAGTCCCGTCGTCGTCAGCTGATCCGGTCCAGCTGGTCCGGGAGGACGCAGCGAGCGTTTTTAAAAGTAAACCTTATTTCGTTCTGTTTCAAAATGTGGAAGATTCCCGACGCAAACCATGACTAAAAAGCTGGGGGTGTTTTCAACAAAATTATGTCGTTTTAATTGAACAATGAACTTCGGATTGTTGTCCTAAATCTCCCGTTTTTATGCTTCGTGTTGTTAGACTGCATTTGCACAGCGACGTGTTTGCACAGCGACGCACACCGCTCGACGAGATGATTCGGTTCTGTAAACGACCTGTTATACAGAATTTCAGGAAAACTTAAGTCACCACCGATATTTTCCTATAAATCTCGCGTGACTCATGTGAGTTTGTTGCGCTCATCATGCGGTGTGAATAAATTAGGGCAAGATTTCCCACCTGCACACAGATGCATGAAATGAAACCATTCTTGACGTAGTTAACATAGTGCTTTTTCTTTACTTTGGGAAGAGGCGTCGTTGCATTTATTATGGTCCAATCTTTGAGAGTTGAGAAATTGGGAGAGCGAGCAAGCTTTCCCGACTTTGTCTCTTTTCTCTCTGGCACTGCCCCTAGTTTCAAGTTGCAGTTTCAGTAGACATACCTACTAGCAGGTACAAACTGCTCTAAAGCGGGTGAAAGACTGGGAAGTCAGGATGGTGCGAACTCCGTGTTTTGTGCTTTTCGCAAGGTGACTGGGTAAATGCTTTTGCGAGGTATGCGGAATATGCAAATGATTTTGTTATGCCTGTCGTTTGCGTCTCCAGCAAAACGAATAAGATTATCTACAAAGGCTCAATCACGAGCCAAGATTTACAATAATACTGCGTTCGCTTCGGTGGTGTGTGTAGTTGTATTATACCCTGCTGCTCTCTGCGACACCGTGTCATGACGAAGAGCTGGAACGGTAACGGCTTGTGCTGCACTCTCAAGAAAAAGGGTGTAAAATGGTGTATCGTTACACCCTTTGTCCCATATAATACACCCCCAAACTTCAAATCGACGTACAGCGCCCTACAGTCGAACAGACAGCCAGAAATTTTACGAGGGGCTTGATAGCCGTGTGGTACAACTTATTAAAATAGCTAATGTACGTTTTACTGACTTCAAAAAACATAATCGGGGTTCTCTTGGCCCTACTGTAAAAACTCGGTGATTTCTTTATGTGGTCTTTGATACGCACTTTAGCTATTTAAAAAGTTATGTCGCACCGTTATCAAGCCCCTCGTAAAATTTGGGGCCGTCTGTTCGACTATAGGGCGCTGTAAGTCGAATTTAAGTTTGGGGGTGTATTATATTGGACAAAAGGTGTAACGATACACAATATTACACCCTTTTTTCTTGAGAGTGTGGGCTACCCTTTGACAGAAACCCGCGTCGCCCGTATCGGCACCGAGTGCACTTGGGCTGTTGATGTCAAGCCTTTCATCCGCGGCTTGTCGCCAGCTGATCCTGCTGCTCGACGGTGAGGAAGCGGCGAGAGTGACCTCTGAAGTAAATGTAAATCCTCGTTCATCCAGTTATCCGGTGTCAAAGTGTGGAAGATGTCCAACGTGTAGTGAGGGCGGGAACTACGAGCGGTTTGCCTTGCTTTTATAACCGAAACCAGAGCTGCGAGATAACTGTCTTGCGTAGTCCAAAATGATGGAAGCAATAAGTTTCAACAGGTAGAGCACGTCACCGCGGAGGTAGGCGAGACGGTGCACACTGTTTAAGCGCTTACAGTACCAACGAGTGCTACCAGAAAAAGGACGTCAACAGAGAAGGAGCTCGCGATTCAGCATAATGCAGTGCCACAGGCCATGAATTTTCAATGTTCGGGGTGATGGTGGTATAAAAACAAAATATTTAAAAACACGCATCAGCGCCACATTAGTGATCGCGAATAACACCGGTCACAAACTCCCAAGCCCCACCGCTCCACTCGACACCGACACGACACACGACAACAAACTGCATCAAAACGCCCCAAAAGTGAAGGCGTCTGCTCCCGTACGCGTACTACAACTAGCGGAAGGGAAATGTTGGGCGGATTTTCTTTACAAGCATATATAAAAAATGCTTTGCGCACGGATATTTTCCAATTATTATTGAATACATAATATTAAAATCTTAATAATTTATTTTTCTATTCTATTGAAGCTAGTCGGACTGCTCATAACGCTGCTCAAACATGAAAATAACAAAAATTGTAACTTTTTTATCGCCGGTTTAAGATTTACTGTTAATACATCGTTGCTTTTCGCAACGGACTAACTTTACAGATTTTGCCTCCATACGTTTTAAATGCAAGCAGTTCTTACATACGGCTGTCCATTGGGCCGTGTTTTGTGTCTTCTATAAATCTGTAATGGTCAGCGATCAAAGAGCTCACTCGCGCATGTCAAGCTTATATACAGCGCGGGAAGAAAAGGATGCTAGTAGGAAGTGTCGGGCGCGATGTCGGTGTTATGTTTGTGTATGTGTCGGTGCTGTGACCTACACGGTACTCGTGTTGTTTTTGATGTATGTGGGGTTGCTGTCTACTTGTGATAGTTATCTGCGTATTAACAAACTCCTGATTTTTTTTTCAAAGGCTGCTAGAAATCTTACTAGGTGGCGCAAGTTACCGCCGGACTTCAAAAAGTTTGCTCGAGTTATTTTTCCATGTAAGTTCGGTATTCGTTTATTGTCTAGCGGTTCCGTCGTGGCTGCCGACGCCACCAACCGCCGACGACACACGTACGTACGTACCTTTGCACATAGCTACGTCCGCCGCTTGGAGACTGTTTACTTTGTATAAAAGGCATCGAACGAGAACAAACGCGTCCTGTGTGCTTTCAATTCGGCTGGAAGGCGCTCGGCTCGCTGGGCTCGTCTCTCGCCTGTTCTCGACTGCTGGCCGCCATGTTTCATAAGGAACGCGCTGAACTGTGTTTCTCGGAAGGCAGGCACGGTGTTGCGTGTGGAGTTTACACGGCACCTCGTGTGTAGGCGAATAACACACATGGCTGCGCGTAGAACGAACACGTTTCGACGTGTCCGCTATGGGACAACGGTTTACACGTCTCGGAGTGTTATATTTGCTAACAGCGTGGACTGCGTTATTTCTCTCCATTATTTGTTTTTCGTTCCTAGTAACAAACGAAAGCAAGTGAACAAATGTGTAGCAAGCAGCTTAAAAAAAAAGTACAGCTCTTTTCATGGGCGTAGACGGGGGGGGGGGGGGGGGGGGCATCGGGGTTTGTGCACTTTCTGGTGAGATCCTGGATAGGCAGAGCCCCCCCCCCCTCCCCGGACCCGGGCCATGATCTTTACCGAGACGCTGTTTACGTGCCATGTAACGAGCTTCTGGTAGTGGCAATAAACAAAATAACGCCCACGTTGCCTTTATTCACAAAATGCATGGAAAATGGAATGCCAACGTGCTTTCGTTAGCTTCAATCTCCAGTTCTGGCGAAAAGGTAACGCACAGTACATCCCCCCCCCCCCCCCCCCCCCCCCCGTCGGAGAACTTCTCAGCCTGCCCCCCCCCCTCCCCCCTCCCCCGGGAAAATGGAAAGTCTACGCCGCTGGCTCTTTTTTTAGTATTTTCGTCGTGTTGCTTCCTTTCTGCTGTAGACTCAACACCGATGGCGAACACCACTTGCTCAACGATCGTCGTCGTTAAAGGAGTTTCTTTGCAGGGTGATTTGTATCCTAGTATCGTCTGCTAAGTTCTTTGTTTTATTCGCCGTCGCTCACGCGTGTACCCCATTTCTTTTTATTTTCGTCTGGGATTGCGACCCCATCTTTCGTGCAAAGTTCCGAAAGTGATTTCACTGTCATTTTTATCCTTACGTTTTGTTTAGTGCTTGCTCTGCTAATATTAGCATGTTGTGTGCGAACGTTTTAATGATCACCTACTCAGGTAAGAAACTGTGACAACTCAGTTTGTAACGAATCAACAGAAACCTCTTGCGACGTAGTTATAGTAGCTAAACGCACTCTTTCTGCGTCCGAGACGCGCTTCAAACGTGTGTGATCCCATGAGATGCGTTTGAGAACGCTTAACAAACTGCTCTATCTTTGTTTATCGTCGCACTGGCGATCAGTGGATTCCGCTTTGCAAGCGTACTCACGGTAATGAATTGTTTCAGCTGTTGGGGTAACGAAACGGGGCTCGCAAAGCTCGAGAGCTTCGCGGAGCCTATACTTTCCATTACGTTGTCTGCTTCCGTTAACTCCGAGTCCGCTAGAGGCGCCACTGACACGTTCGGCGCCGCTCCCATCGGTTTTAGGAGGAGTTTCCAGTATTGGCGAAGATATATCGTATTAAATTTAAGGCCCATTCACACTCGTGCGAACGAGTTCGACCAAGAGAGATCAGACCGGTTTTTAAGCGTCTTGCGATCTCTTATAACCAGCAGCGGAGCTGGTCCTAGGAGATCGCAAGAGGCTTTAAAACTGGTCTGGTGACTCTTGGTCGAACTCGGTCGCAAGAGTGTGAACGGGCCTTTACTTCCACCGCTTCGGCGATGCCTTCCCAACTCGTCTGACCTGACGGCTAGACCACTCCCCTCTCTCCAACATATTTCTCCAGTGCCGCCTCCAAGAATCTCTCTTCCTCGCTTGTCAAGTGCAGCGATTTTTGGTTTACGTTGTAGTCGCCCCTTCTCTGAATAAGAAAGGCTTCTATTACCTCTTGGTTCAGCCGTTCACTTTGCCGTTTTACTGCTACCATAATTTGAAAGATTGGATGACACCCCCTATAGTAATTGACGTGCACTTTCAATGGAGGCTCCCCGGTTATCATTCGTTTGTATTGACGTTCTTTTAAGCATTAATTTAAGCAGCGTCCTGCTTCTCCTGCATACGTTTTTCCATACCAAAGTGGGATGGAATATACTCGTTATATTTTCATTTCACAAATTATATTTCGGGGATTATCTGAGATTGCTCATCTGGGTTTGGCTTTCTGTTCACATTTGGAACTATTTTTGCACGGATATTTTGTTATGTGAACAGTGTGTTGCAGCGCCCTTCCAGACGCTTTTTTATGTGATGGTACATCCATGAGTTTAGCTGACCGTGATGTACATTTTGAGCCTCGTGTTGCTCTTTTCCCCTTTTGTTTTGATGTAATTAGTCGCGATGCCACAATTGTTACTTTGTCCGGAAGGTACCCTGCGCTGATGAAGGGTTGAACGTGGTTATTTAGGCACTCTGCAACCGTGTGAATGGAAGACATTTTTAAGGCTGAATATATTACCCATTTTACGATGCCATGTTTGAGCGTTTTCGAATGCGAACATTTTAAAAAGTGTAGCGCCTTGTTTGTTCTCTGTTCGTAATATCTAAAAACTGGAGTTACTTTTCATCTCTTGCGTCTGCCATGAAGTTCAGGCCAAACGAGTAATATTAAAATCATGCCGCTATGTCTCGTCCTTTAATTTCCTGAGTATACATGGCCAGGTAGTTGTCCACAGAGCAAAATATGTACAGTTTTCCAGAGTTAACATATCGAAGAAACATAGACTTTTCCTGCACGTCCACCGCGCTCAGATAGACTTGAATTAGCGCCGGGGCAACCGAGGAGCCAATGCAAACCCGTTTTTTAGATGCGGAGCATCTCTTGCTCGGGTCTATGTCCCGCGTCCGCGATGTAGTCGGCACTCGAACTACGCACGCGCAACTCTCCTCCTTCCCTCTCTCCAACAGCTGCGCGTTACTCTCTCCGCTCTCTCTCTCTACCAGCTGCGTGCACTGCGCGTGCGTTGGCTTCTCCTCACACCGCGCGCGCACGCGCAACTCTCCTCCTCTTGTCTCCTCTCCTTCAAGTGTGAAAAAAATAAAATAAACGGCGAGCGGCGAGCGTTCCAACTTTCTCTGCCGCGAGCCGCGACGAAGGCTCGCGTAGGGGGTAACGCTAGGGCAGTCGGTGGCGCCATCTCTCGACGTCAGCACGCAACTGACTCTTTCCTCGGAACCAACACGATGCTCCGCATCACCCCATGGTTCCCCTCGGGAAGATGGTGTAATTTTTTTCAATTTAAATGTTGTTCTGAAACTCAACAATAAGTGAGCACAAGTACAGTATTAAATGTTGAGGGAGATCCTTCAGGCCCACATTATTTTGGAATTTTACAGTGCGTTATTTTATTAGTGCTGATTCTACTTTTTACAGCGAAGCTGTTATGCGCTAGGGTCTGAGAAAAACTGCGTCCACGATGTTTATGAAAACCTCCCCATCGGTCGTGGCAATTATGAATAAGAATAAAAAATGAAAGCCGTTTGCAACTCCATGTAACGCTGAATTGGAGCTCTGCTCTTGAGGAGGAGGAGGAGGGAAGGGTAGTCAGGGGAGGGTATACCACTCCTCATCTTCCTCCTTCTTCTCGTCCCCTCATCCCTCAATCTCCTCTGGGGGGGGGGGGGGTCACGGGAGCTCGAAGGGGGAGGTCACGTGACCTCGGGGGGGGGGGGGGGGGGGGGGCTCGCGCGGTGCATGTCCCAACATTCACCGCGTGGTTACGCCGACGGCGACGGCGACGCCGCTCAAGCCGGAAACGGGCGCCTAAGAGCTGCGCTCTAAAAAGTGAAAGCCGTTTACAACTCCCTGTAACACCGAATTGGAGCGCAGCTCTTGAGGAAGAGGAGGGAAGGGTACTCAGGGGAGGGAATACCCTTCCTCCTCCTCCTGCTGCTCCCCTCATTCTTCCATCTCCTCCGGGGGGGTTGCGTGACCTCGGGGGGAGGAGGGTCACATGACCTTGAGAGGGGGTCACGTGACCTGAGGGCCCACGTGATCCCCCTTCCCCCCGAGGTAACGTGACCCCGGGGGTCACGTGACCTAGTTGGTCACGTGATCTTAGGGGGTCACGTGACCCCCCTCCCTCCTCCCCCCCCGAGGCCACGTGACTGGGATCACGTGACCGCGCGTTGCATTATGGGACATTTCCCATAATGCACCGCTCGGTTACGCCGACGGCGACGCCGACGCCGACGCCGACGCTGACGGCGACGCCGCTCAAGCCGGAAACGCTAAGAGCTGCGCTCTAAAAGAAGGGGCAACCAGCGTGAGTCGCCTTCCTTGGCATTATTAGATAGTGAGGTCCTGATCCCTTGTTATCTCTAGGCATCGTCCTCGAGGTCGTCTTAAAAGTCGTCCTTAAGGTCGTCCGAGAGGTCGTTTTAGGCGTCATCCTCTAGGCGTCCTCCTCGAGGTCATCCTAGAAGTCGTCCTTGATGGCGTCCTAGACGTCGTCCTCGATGTCGTCCTTAAAGTCGTACTCGGCGTCGAACTAAAAGCCGTACTAGATGTCGTCCTAGACGTCGTCGTTGAGGTCACCCGAGTGGTAGTCCTAGGGATCGACCTATACGTTGTCCTCGAGGTCATCCTGAAAGCCGTCCTTGAGGTCGTCCTCGAGGTCGTCCTAAAAGTCGTCCTTAAGTTCGTCCTCGAGGTCGTCTAGGCGTCTTTTTTAGGCGTCGTCCTCAAGGTTATCCTAGAAGTCGGGCTTGAGGTCGTCCTAGACGTCGCCCTCGAGGTCGTCCTTGAAATCGTTCTTGAGGTCGTCCGAGAGTCGTCCTAGGCGTCATCCTCTAGGCGTCGCCCTCGAGGTCGTTTTAGAAGTCGTCCCCGATGCATCATCATGGAAGTCGTAAAAACGGCTGGTCCGTAAAAAAACTGGTCCTCCAGCTTCACGTGAAGTGGATGGGCTCTACAATTTTTAATCATATTTTTTTTTGTCCAAGAAGGAGAGGTGTTCGATATCTAGAGAAAACACTTATATCTGTCGTTTGGAAAGTGACTGAGATTCTATCAGATTCCTCGAAATTCAAAATTTCAAAAGACTGGCCCACGCTTATGGGGTTTAGCTGTTTTGAAAAAATTTGCCTAGCGATATTTGCCACGAGCTTGAGGCAAAATTCACAAAATCGATCTTATGGCGAGAAATTGGTAGGACAAAACGTATGAACAAATTCGTATTCATGAAACGAAATTATTGTAAGTTCTGCGCGGGTTACAATGGAATCCCACGGCAGCTCCGGAGCTCTTTTACGCACTTTTTTACGATCAAATCAACAAGCCCGACAGCGTCACTCAGTTACTTGGCCGCAACGACCAATGGACATTAATTTTTCTACGTGCTCTTCTTGCGCGTCCCGCCTTCAACCAGCAAGAAAAAAATTAATTACTTGAAACCGACCACGGCGGATTCACAAGCATTCGGAAAAAGCTACAACGGCAACGATCCCACCGATCAAGCGATCGCCTTGGGCTAGCTCGGTGGGCTCGTCAGAATATAGGCCTGGGCAATGCACTCCAACCTAATCTGACGGTCTCTGGCCAAGACCGTCTGCCCACGACCGGCTGACTTGCTGAACGGAGTATGCGCGCTCCACCCTTGTGGACTCTTCCCATATGAATAGTTTCATCGCTGACATCGATTTTCAATTAAGAGGTCAGTCTCTTCCCCTTGTCAGCCCCTTGTTTTCCGAGGCAGCGGGGACAAACGCTGTCGTTGAAGAGGGACTCTCGTCGATACTGTCTTATTTTTCTGTGTTACATAGAGGTCAAATGAACGCCGTATGTATTACCTTCGCAACATATTGTATGCAAACTTTGTTATTATTATTTCGACGCGACGGTACGTCAACGCTGTCGAGCTATTACAGTTCGTGGGAACTACGCGATGCCGCTCCAATCTTTCTTCGCCGAGTGTCACGTCACCCGACGCTCTTACCAAGACGCGGTCTAACAGCACGCATACAGCGCTTTGATCAAATGCGGGCGTCCACTCCAAGCGTGAACAGGTATTTACGTGGCTTTTGCTGACACTCTCGCAGTTCAAACGCATCTCCTTGGACGTCGACTTGCTCCTGCATCTTCGAGGACTCGAGAAACTCCGCAGCGACTTGTTCCTATCTACGCGCATTGCAAACCAGAGGCGTGGGCCGTCTTCTTTTGGCGCCGAGAACAGTATACTGTTGACATCGTTGCAGTTGGCGAAGGCGGTTATCCTAGCCTCGATATTCGGGCCCGTATACATCGTGGTAGCGTCGATATTTCACTGCACGGACACGATCCCCAGACAAGTGTTGGCGGAAAGGCGGGCTACGTTTGTTTTTCAAATTCCACGTGCTCCGAACCATGGCGAGCTGTCCGATTGTCAAGTTCGTGTTGCCGAACCGGGACCCTGGAACCCGAGCTGTTTTCCTTCCTATTCTTAAAAAAATAACAATTTCATAACCTCCTCAGATGTCAACTTTCTTACGCAACCATGAAAGAACCCATCACAGCAATGTAGATAGGGCAAACTGCTAAAGAGACAGAAAACTTGTTTTCAAAAATATTTGTTGGCACTGCATTGTTAGCAAGCGCCGTGTATTTGGCGAATATTTGGGTGAAAAACACGCTATTTACACAAATAACCATAAATTTACACGTTGAGTTGCGAATAATTCGTTCACAAATCAAGCGGGGTTGTAAAAAACGTGTTTTGGTTCGGTCATATAACCGTGCAGCCGACCTCGAAAACACTCATCAAGCCCGGCGACGACCGCAGCATTGCCGGCTATCGAAGCGCCGGAATGCTTGGGGACACACCTGGAAAGGACCGTGGAGACAAATGCCGCGGAAAGAAACCTGTCTCGGAAACAGATATGAACCAAAAGCAATTGCGCCATGTCGCAGGACGCAGGCGAAACCCTCGCTTACCGTGCTTGCTGCCATTTTCTGGTCGATGGCAATGCGGCTTCCCTTATGTCGCCCACATTGTATTTAGTTTAGGTCTTGATAATAGTTTCTTACACACCACAAATAAAGTTATGGGTCTAATTATTATTTTTAAACATTTAACGTGGATATAAAAAGCGTGTCCTCGATCTGAACACGTAACATCGCAGTTGGTTTCGTTTTGGCTTCTGGCCACGACGCAAGCGCAACGCCGATGTACGCTGGCAGCTAGAGCAGGTTTGCTTTCGTTTTTTTTTTTTTTTTTTTGCTTACCGAAAAAAATTTGGCAACAACGCATGGCGCCGCTATTGGTTTGGTTTGACGGGACGCGAGAAGCTTCGCATAGAGCTTCGCAGTTTGCGAGCACATAGCGAAGACGTGACCAGAGAAGTGCCCGTGTGATATTCCCGGAAGACTGAAAGTATCATTTGTAATCGTCGTGTGAGCTTTGAAAGCGAAGTGAGTCAGAGGGTCCACGAGTGCGTAACCACAAGCCAAGGTTCACGACAGCGCTGCGTTGACTTCGGCGATATCGTTCTCTTTGGGGAACACGGCGATGCGAGAAAGAGCCGAAACGTTCATGGTGTTTTGTGCGGTGCTTGGGGTAGAAACCCACACTAACACGGAACTCAATTGGTTGTTGTGGAGTTCAGGTTCAACGGGTTCCGTCCCGTCGTCGTCAGTGGGTCCAATCCAACTGGTGTGGGAGGACGCAGCGAGCGTTTTTAGAGATAAATTTTCCTTCGTTCAGTTTCAAAATGTGGAAGATTCTCGACGCATACCGTAAGTAAAAAGCTGCGGACGTTTACAACAAAATTACATCGTTTTAATTGAACAATGCACTTCGGATTGTTGTCCTAAATCTGCCGTTTTTATGCTGAGTGTTGTTGGACTGCATTTTCATAGCGACGTGTTTGCACAGCGACGCACACCGCTCGACAAGATGATTCGGTTCTGTAAACGACCTGTTATACAGAATTTCAGGGAAACTTAAGTCACCACCGATATTTTCCTGTAAATCTCGCGTGACTCGTGTGAGTTTGTTGCGCTCATCACGCGGTGTTAATAAATTAGGGCAAGATTTCCTACCTGCCTAAAGATGCATGAACTGAGACAATTTTTTTACGTAGTGAACACAGTGGTTTTTCTTTACTTTGGGAAGAGGCGTTGGTGCATTTATTATGGTCCAATCTTTGAGAGTGGAGAAATCGGGAGAGCGAGCAAGCTTTCCCGACTTCGTCCCTTTTCTCTCTGCACTGCCCCTAGTTTCAAGTTGCAGTTGAAGTAGACACACATACTAGCAGGTACAAATTGCTCTAAAGCAGGTAAAAGACTGAGGAGTCGGGACGGTGCGGACTCCTTGTTTTGCGCTTTTCGCAAGGTGACGGGGTATATGCTTTTGCGAGGTATGCGGAATATGCAAACGATTTTGTTATGCCCGTCGTTTGCGTCTCCGGAAAAACGAATAAGATGATCTACAAAGGCACAATCACAAGTCAAGGTTTATGATAGCAGTTCATTTGCTTCGGTGGTCCATGCAGTTGTATTATACCCTGCTCTCCGCAACACCGTGTCATGACGAAGAGCTGGTACGTTCACGTTTTCTGCTGGGCTACCGGCTGACAGAAACCCGCATCGCCCGCATTGGCACCGAGTGCGCTTGGGCTGTTCATGCTCAAGCCTTTCATCCGCGGCTTGTCCCCAGCTGATCCTTCTGCTCGACGGTGAGAAAGCGGCGAGAGTGACCTCTGAAGCAAATGTAAATCCTCATTCATCCAGTTATCCGGTGTCAAAGTGTGGACGATGACCAACGTATACTTAGGGCGGGAACTACGAGCGTTTTGAATCGCGTTAATAATCGAAACCAGAGCAGCGAGATAACTGCCTTGCGTACTCCAAAATGACGGAAGCAATAAGTTTCAACAGGTCGAGTACGTCACCGCGGATGTAGGCGAGACGGTGCACACTGTTTAGACGCTTGCAGTATCCACTAGTGCTACCAGGAAAACGACGTCAACAGAGAAGGAGCTCGCGATTCAGCGTAATGCAGTGCCACGGGTCAATGAATTTTCAATGTTCGGGGTAATGATGGTATAAACAAATATTAAAAAAAATTGACCGCATCTCCACGTGGTGAATGATGTTGATTGGGGCGAAGCTCTGGTGGTTCTTGTCTGCGTAGACGCTGAGCCGCAGCATGCCGAGCCTTTCGTTCGTTTTCGTCCATGTCAGAAAGAGAATCTATGGTATGGAACGTGGTTATATACGCATTTAAGCATTTGACCGCTGCGCCCTCTCCTGTATAGACGTTGAGCGGCCGCATGCAACGTTTCATCCATGACATCCCCAGCTCTTGAGTTTCTACCACATCTCAGAGCCCCCCACTCGTCCCGCAGTTCGGTCCGAGTGGTTTAGGCGATGGGCTAGAAATCCACTGTGGTCTCCCCGCACAGGTTCGAATCCTGTCGACTGAGGAAACATTTGTTTTATATTTTTTTTCCATCTTCACTTAGCATTATCATCATCATCATCATCTTCATAAGGAAGTTCCATCATCATCATAATCATAATGAGATTCACTGATTATCATCATCATTATCACTTCATCATCATCATGAGAGCACCGGACGCCGGATGGACGGATGGACGGACGAACGGACGAACGGACGGGCAGACACGGCTAGTTCCTAAGGAGCTTCGCCCCTAAAAACGCACCAGCGCCACATTAGTGATCACGAATAACACCAGTCACAAACTCCCAAGCCCCACCGCTCCACTCGACACCGACACGACATACGACAACAAACTGCATCAAAACGCCCCAAAAGTGAAGGCGTCTGCTCCCGTACGCGTACTACAACTAGCGGAAGTGAAGTGTTGGGCGGATGTCCTTTACAAGCATATATAAAAAATGCTTTTCGCAAGGATAATTTCCAATTATTATTGAATACATAATAATAAAATCTTAATAATTTCTTTTTCTATCCTATTGAAGCTAGTCGGACTGCTCATAACGCTGCTCGAGCATGAAAATAACAAAAATTGTAACGTTTTTATCGCCGGTTTAAGATTTATTGTTAATATATCGTTGCTTTTCGCAACGGACTAACTTTACAGATTTTGCCTCCATACTTTTTAAATGCAGTCAGTTCTACATACGGCTGTCCATTGTGCCGTGTTTTGTGTCTTCTTTTATAAATTTGTAACGGTCAGCGACCAAAGAGCTCACCCGCGCATGTCAAGCTTATATACGCCGCGGGGAGAGAAGGATATCAGTAGGAAGTGTTGGGCGAAGTGTCGGTGTTGTGTTTGTATATGTGTCGGTGCTGTGTCCTACGTGGTACTCGTGCTGTCTGTGAGGTATGTACGGTTCCTGTCTACTCGTGATAGTTCTCAGCGTATTTACAGAGTCCTGTTCTTTTCTTTTTTTTTTTCACTGGCTGCAATAAATCTCACTAGGTGGCGCGAGTTACCGCCCCATTCCAAATAGTGTGCTCGAGTTATTTATCCATGTAAGTTCAGTATTCGTTTGTTTGTTTTTTTTTGTCTAGGGGTTCCGTCGTAGCTGCCGACGCCAGCGACCGACAACGACGCACGTACGTACCTTTGCACGTAGCTACATCCGCCGCTTGGAGACTGTTTACTGTATATAAAAGACATCGAACGAGAACAAAGGCGTCCTGTGTGCTTTCAATTCGGCTGAAAGGCGCGCGGCTTTCTGGGCTCGTCTCTCGCCTATTCTCGGCTGCTGGCCGCCTTGTTTCATAAGGAACACACTCAACCGTGTTTTTCGAAAGGCAGACACGTTGTAGCGTCTTAAGTTTACATGGCACCTCGTGTGTAGGCGAAAACACACATGGCTGCGTGTAAAACGAACACGTTTTGACATGTCCGCTATGAGACAACGGTTTACCCGTCTGGGCGTGTTATTTTTGCTAACAGTGTGAGACACTGAACACGAAGGTCTACGTGCGTGCAGCGTCCTGTTATTCAAAGTTTTGTTCGTGAAAGTAGACGCACCGGGATTCATAGAGTGTAGCTTAAGCATTCGAAAATATTCTAAACAAAAATCAAAGCATTTTTTATTGGTGAAACTAAGTTTACTGGCATGCGGAGGTAGATCAGCGAAGCCGCAGTTACCGAAGATCATTCTACATTCTGCAATAAAGTGTTATCGGAAGATAAATATTGCTCAGATATCGTCTTAATAACCATCATATGCGCATAGAGGAGTCAACCCAGGTAGGACGCCAGACAAACGCCTCACACGGCACAACTTGGCAATGCTACGGGCCTGACTTGGGCTATAATAAGGTCTTGCCCTCTTACGCTAACGAAAGCCAAGGCGTTAGTAAGCGTAAGAGAACCTCTCCTTGGCATTTCAATGGCTTTTTTCCGGCTCGCCACATAATTTTGTTGTCTCGGCCCGTTTCTTTAGAGTACAGGCCTATTATTCTTCCCCACAAGAACATTTATGTTTCAGGAATTTAGGATGGCGTATATCTTAGGGTGAGGGAGTAAACATGAAGACGCGACTGAAGGTAAAGTATTAAATGCTTCTGGCAGATTCATGATTATAATTAAATTTATTGAAAAGGAGCAAGCGAGCTGGAGAAAAATGACTAAAAGAAACCCCAGAGAGGGGGGACAAGAGGGACAAAGCACGAACACAAATCTCCAAACACAGCTTGGTGACTGGTGCGCGGCCGAAACGATCAGCCTGGTCAAGGTATTGAGCCCGGTACCTGTCCATATCAAGTGGAGTGCTCTACCAACCGAGCTAACAAGGGGGTTAGACGTCAGTAGAACAAACAGGTTTTATCAGCTGCCACCTGTCTAACACCAGCAAGGGTCAAAGGTTTGCATTTTAATGTTATGATTATAATGCAATTGATTGCAAAGGTGCAAGCGTGCTGAACAAGAATGACTGAAGTACTTTAGTCGGATTCAATTTGCCTTATGTGTATACACCCCTCCTGAGGATTTTCAGCTCTTTTAGGGGCACAATAAACATTAATTGATTGATTAATTGAGGGGTAGGTGTATTGAATGCTATATTGGTTGATTGCTGGGTTTACTTATTGAATGATTATTTCAAGATTGCTGATTGGCTTACTATTTGATTGATTGATTTATGTATTTATGTATTTATGAACCGCTGGCTTCAAGGGCTCCTTTCGGTTGTTCTCACGAATCGAATAAAAAACAGATATAGCTCAGAATTCAAAATAGCACAATTTCTTAGTTTTAAAAAATTAAGTCCAAAACACATCATTTTTGTCATTTACTTTAGAGCAGATGTAGCCCGAGTTATGTCCCAGGACCACAGTCTTGTAAGCCTCCTCCACAAGCTTGAGTCCCGATGATGACGTCTACCACTGCTGGGTTTATGGGGTTCTTGTATGAAGGGTTAGACAAATGATGCTTTCGAACGGAACGAACCGCTAAAGACACTCAAAACCTCCTGACATCCTTTTTCTTTTTTTTTAAACTGAGGCCGTAACCAGATGTACTACAACACTGGCCCATTCTTGCTTTAGACAGTAAAACTGAGGGAGAGGATGAGATGAGTGCACTGGGGTACATCAGAGCGCGAAGCTTCGGTTGGAAGAATCAGTGGGTGGACGGAAAGGCAAGAGGCCTTCGCCTCAACCCATTGTATCCCTCCAATCAAAGCGAACACAAGCTTGGTCTGTTCCTCGCGCATTGTCTAGCGTTCAGATGCAGGCGTTTGGCTTTCTAACGCTTTCGAACTGTGAGAAGGCACCATGGCAGCAAAATTTTGAGTCTCCCCCCTAACTTTCCTACAGGGCTGGACCCTCTGACGTCCCCCTTTGCGTTCTCCTCTGCTTCTTTGTGTTTGTTTATCTTTGTATACGTAAGGATACCAAGCAAACTTGGGGACTCTTAAAAGGATATCTACGATATTTCTTGAGAGAGATGAGAAAACACGAGTGAGAGTATTTCTGTAAGTGATGAGATGACCATGGACATGACGTTTCTTTTGATTCACTGTAGTAGTTGACCCAATGCAATTTGAAGAACGACGAACGTCGAATTTGGTCTCCCAATGATGGACGTTCCCACGCTGTTGTCATAAATGCAAGGAGCACTAAAGCGCATAACCACAGAACGGTCCGCCTTCTATCAGAGAAGTTAAAACTACTAATCCCAATTCCCTAAACTGGATGAACGATTTCAAATCACGGAACAATTATTTTTATCGCGTTAGATTTTAACGCTGTTCAGGCTGCACAAAGCCCTTTCGAGGCAACTGCCAAAAACATAACCACGAAAGTGGAAGGGATGAGCCCCGCATGGAAGAAATTGCGATTAAGAGGGAGCGCTCCTCCAAGCCCCTTAGCGAATACACGCCATTTTCTGCCATTTTACGAAAATTCTCATTTAATAACCGTTACTCCGATTTTTTCAAACTTTTTTGCTATAAAAAGATTGATTCTTCGTCCAACTATTCTTCGGAGCATATTGCTCATAAATTTTTTTATTATATTTTATATTAAATCGTGCAATCGGTCGAAATCGGCTGTTTTGACATGTTTACGTTAGAACGCGTTTTTAAAACCCTGTGAATTTTAAACTACAAACGTGTCTCAAGGGATAGTTGCGGAATTTAACACGAAATCCAATTACATTAGAATTATAGCTGTAAGTACATCCGTTCTGTAACTACATAGAAAAAACTGAACCAAGATGTAGTGGCTTATTTTCCCCGTTTGTACGGTCAAGACTGGTTCGACGAGCGCCGCGAGACGGCGCCACGGTTCCGCCACGCACGCTGCTCCGATTTTGTATTACTCCGCCGCGCATGCGCTCTTCAGTAACGCGATTGTGGTGGTTCAGGGACGGCAAGACCCGTCCAGACAGAGTGGATTTGTTTTTCGGGCTGGGTATCGGGAAGATAGATAGCTGTGCGTGTTTTTATAACTAGAAAGGCCGTTCTCGCAGCTATAGGTCCAAAGAGGTATAAATATGGCAAGCGAAAGGTCTCGAAGTCTCAGATAGAGTTTGCACGTAAGCGACCCGCTGCTGAAACTACGGGTGGTGAGGTTTCAGGTGAGGTTGAGTAATCGTGTCGCAGCCGCTGGGAAAGCCATGCAGCAGGCCGGAGTGGAAGAAGCGAGGCGCGCGAAGGAATCTGGCGAGATCGATACCGAAGGCTATCCGCTTGTGACCGTCGTTGCAGGCTGTGCGTGGTCGAAGCAATCGTACAAGAACAAGTACGACGCATGGTAAGTACTTCATTTCTTCCTCTAAAAGGGGGTGCGAATTTTGATCATAGATATAATATACATTTCTTCTAAAGAAATCCGAAGCATGTTTTTCTCGCCGCGAAAATGCATCATATATTGTCGAACGCTCAGTCTCTGTCGCTAGGCTACATTTGGGCGAAGGCTGAGCACTTGGCAATGCGTAGTTTATTTTTATGGGGAGATGACCGTGGTTAGAATGCCTCTCTATTGTATGTGAATTTCAAAGTTTAGACGTTTCGCCACCTATGCAGGCGGCATCTTCAGTACACACTGAAACAACTGAGGCGAGCACTCAACCAGTTACTCTCGCCCTCCCCTTTCCCTTAAACCGGTTGAAACTTCCCTCCCCCCTCCCCCCCACCCCCGCCCCTCCCCCTCGGCATCTGCGAAACCGGTCGGGACACGTAGTCTCCCTCCGGTCGGGATGGCGCCCGCGAACCTGCCCAAAAGGAGGAACGGGTTAAACCAGGAGAGCGGGCTGGAATTCTCCCTCCCTCCCCCCCCCCCCCCCCCCCCACCACCCCCCGAACCGGCCGGGAGATTCGCCTACGGCCCCAGCCGCGCCGTACGGTCTCTGTGAGACGAAGTCTACTTATCACAAATGTCCCCGTAAATGTCTGGCAGGAAGCCACGGTTAGTGTTGGACACGGATGGGTCACGACGAATGAACCATAATTCAAGTAACTTCCTTGGGCCCCACCGTTGGTCTCGACCCAACGTCGCCGCATTGTCCAGGTCAAACGTGTGCCCCGTCGTCCAGCATAGGTCGACAAGTTTAGTCTTTGATCGTGTCGCGTGCTTGGCCTTGACCACGTTTCTTTTGTGTTCCTTCAGTCTCATTGTCATCTTCCTTCCTGTCTCGCCAATGTACGTAGCATCACAATCGCCGCACTGCACTTTGTACACCACCCCACTCTGGACGTCCGCAGAGTTGCGGTCCTTTGGCTTCGGGAACACATTCGCCAGAGTGTAATGAGGTTTAAACACAGTTTGTATGTCTAACAGACGTAAGGCTCTCCATACTGCGTCTAACACGCCGTGAACATATGGAATAGACACAATCGATGCGTTATTTTCCCGTGACACACCCTCCCTACACTTCTGCATGCGTTTCTGAGTATCGGAAATAAACGCTTTTCGGTAGTGGCGTTCTTTTAAAGCATTAACTACGTTGTTTAGTTCCTGATTCCGGAGGCTCTCGTTTGAGGGCACTGCATCGCAACAAGATAAGAACGTTCTTAACACAGACAACGTATGTTCCGTTGGGTGGCAGGAATAGTAGGACAAAAAAATTACCAGTGTCGCAAGGCTTGGGGCATACTGCCGTCTCTACACTGCCGTCACCACTCCGGCGCACAAGTACGTCTAAAAAAGGCAAAACACCATCTCTCTCTCTGTCTCATAAGTAAACTGAATAGCGTGGTGAACGCTGTTCCGCGCCGCGAGGAAGTCATGCAGGTTGCCTTCTTCAAAAGTACAAACGTGTCGTCCACGTACCTACAATACATCGTAAAAGGAAAAGGTAGTGAGCTCAGAAACTGTGTTTCAACATGCTCCATAACCTAGTTTGACACAGCAACAGAAACAGGACTTCCCATGGGACACCCTTCAATTTGCTTATAAATCACGTTGGCAAAACTGAAGTAGGTTTGGCTACAGCAAAGCCGCAATAAAATAACAATCTCCTCCACCAGCAAGGAAGTACGGCTTGCCAACGTTGAATCATCCTTCAGACGCGCCTCAACTACATCAGCAGCCAAGTGAATGGGGACATTCGTAAACAAAGAAATAACATCAAATGACACCATCACATCGTCGTTCCCCAGCTGCTGAGTGCGGATATTGGTGACAAAATCAAGGGAATTCGGAATAGAGCGTGAGGTCCCGTCTGTCAACGGCCTCAACAATTCAACTAAGAACTTCGATAGGTTGTGAGTTAGCGAACCAACAAACGAAACAATAGGGCGAAGAGGGCAGCCGGCTTTGTGCACCTTCGCCCCATAGCACCCACATCAAAATCCGAGAGGCAGCTTGTTGATCATTTGAGAGGACTACGGAGCAAAGGTCCCCTGGATCAAACGTTATACCGCCGACTTTTTTCGTCGGACTCCTAAGATGACCGGGTTGCTGAAGGTGCACAAAGCCGGCTGCCCTCTTCGCCCTATTGTTTCGTTTGTCGGTTCGCCAACTTACAACCTGTCGAATTTCTTAGTTGAATTATTGAGGCCGTTGACAGACGGGAACTCACGCTCTATTCGGAATTCCCTTGATTTTGTCACCGATATTTGCACTCAGCAGCTGGGGAACGACGATGTGATGGTACATTCGATGTTATTTTTTTTTGTTTAGGAATGTTCACATTTCCTTGGCTGCTGATGTAGTTGAGGCGTGTCTGAAGGATGATTCAACGTTGACAAGCCGTACTTTATTGCTGGTGGAGGAGATTGTTATTTTATTGCAGTTTTGCTCGAGCCAAACCTACTTCAGTTTTGCAACGTTATTTATCAGCAAATTGAAGTGTGTCCCATGGGAAGTCCTGTTTCTGTTCCTGTGGCAATCTTGGTTATGGAGCATGCTGAAACGCAGGTTTTGAGCTCACTACCTTTTCCTGTTAAGGTGTATTGTAGGTACGTGGACGACACGTTTGTACTTTTGAAGAAGGCAACCTGCATGACTTCAGCGCGGCCCGGAACAGCGTTTACCACGCTATTTAGTTTATTTATGAGACAGAGAGAGACATGGTGTTTTGCCTTTTTTAGACGTACTTGTGCACCGGAGTGGTGACGGCAGTATAGAGACGGCAGTATGCCCCAAGCCTTGCGGCACTGGTAATTTTTTTGTCCTACAATTCCCACCACCCAACGGAACATACGCGGTCTGTGGTGAGAACGTTCTTATCTTGTTGCGATGCAGTGTCCTCAAACGAGAGCCTCCGGAATCAGGAACTAAACAACGTAGTTAATGCTTTAAAAGAACGCCACTACCGAAAAGCGTTTATTTCCGATACTCAGAAACGCATGCAGAAGTGTAGGGAGGGTGTGTCACGGGAAAATAACGCATCGATTGTGTCTATTCCATATGTTCACGGCGTGTTAGCCGCAGTATGGAGAGCCTTACGTCCGTTAGGCATACAAACTGTGTTTAAGCCTCATTACACTCTGACGAATGTGTTCCCGAAGCCAAAGGACCGCACCTCTGCGGACATCCAGAGTGGGGTGGTGTACAAAGTGCAGTGCGGCGATTGTGATGCTACGTACATTGGCGAGACAGGAAGGAAGAGGACAACGAGACTGAAGGAACACAAAAGAGACGTGGCAAAGGCCACGCACGCGACATGATCAAAGACTGTACTTGTCGACCATTGCTGGACGACGGGGCACACGTTTGACCAGGACATTGCGGTGACGTTGGGTCGAGACCACTGGTGGGGCCCAGGGAAGTTACTTGAATCATGGTTCATTCGTCGTGACCCATCTGTGCGCAACACCAACCGTGGCTTCCTGCCGGACATTTACGGGGACATTCGTAATAAGTCGACTTCGTCTCACAGAGACCGTACGGCGCGGCTAAGGCCGTGGGCGAATCTCCCGGCCGGTTCGGGAGGAAAGCGGAGGGGAGGATTCCAGCCCTTCTCTCCTGGTTTCCCCCGTTCCTCCTTTTGGGCGGGTTGGCGGGCGCCTTCCCGACCGGAGGGAGAGTACGTGTCCCGACCGGTTTGGCAGAAACCGAAAAGGGGGGGGGGTGTAGTCCCGGCTGGTTTTAGGGAAAGGGGAAGAGAGAGAACTGGTTGACTGCTCGCCTCAGTTGTGTCAGTATATACTGAAGATGCCGCCTGCATAGGTGGCGAAACTTCTGAACCTTGTTATTACCATTTTGTTATGTTAAGCCAGAGTAAACGTTTTTAATCATGAATTCACCTGACTTTTGGAACATTTTCGCGTAAGAAATTGCGCTGACATGCTAAGGGCACTGCTAACGGCAACCCACCAAACCATTTCGGATACTCAGGAACTACACGGTACGTATTTGAAGGAGCATCCAAATAACTTTCAGTAGGCAAAGACTTGATTAAATCACAAGCATTTAGGAATATAATCGGATTATTTTCGTAAATACTGGAAAAGCTGAGAAGCACGTCATAAAGTCATACTTCTGAAATAATTTTTAAAATGTAGATTGCTTCTCGCTGAAAATTGCATCTCGCGGTGAACGTTGTAGTGGTCCTTCGGTACCTATACAGTTGACTTCCTCTAGAAACCCTAGTTGCCTTTAGTTTTGTTTACTCCTCCAATAAGTAGCAGGATAGCAAAAGCAGTTCAAGTAGTTCTGGACAAACTATGGAGACAAAGAGGGCTCACGCCTTCTTGGAATGGCACCTTTTGCTCCTTAACGTTCATTGCCAGGCTTATCTCATGAAGTCTTGCGGCATATGAGTGTGTGGCGGCCTGCTTCACATAACCCGAGAGCTGCTGTGATTTTTGGTTTTGTTTGGGTTGCCCATTTCTTCACATGTTCACGTGTGAAGTCGAGGCACGTGTTACGGAATAATGTTGAAGTGATATTGTTATGCTACCCGCAACCCATCACGCCCAAGCAGAAGTCATGAAAACTCAATGTAATTGTTTGTGCTTATACGCAGCTTGTACGCTTGGTGAGGCAACGAGTGTGTAATGGGATTAAAACGATCACTTTCCTTTGACGCTGGCATTGACGGTAATTTTTGTTGGCAAGGGTATTATAAATATCTGTAAACTTTTTATTTTTAAATTCTCCCAAAGATTTTGTTTTTGCTGCGTATAGGATTAGACAGCCGTATATGGCCTAAAGTTTTCACATGCAGGCAATACTGAAGTTGAATCGTTGAGATCACCCCGCACAGACGAGACAGCTTTAGTAGACGTCAGAAAATGCAATCTAGACAAAAAAAAAATGAAGCGCTGTTCTTCAGCTTGGAGACGGCGGCCACAACCTCGTCACCACTTTCAGGCGGAAAAGCAAAGCCTGTTCAGATGGCATGCCCCGTTGAGCGACTATGCCCACTTTGGAATGAAGGCAGGTATTTGTTTAAACAAGAGGAATTGATCGCTGATGCGACATTCAAAGTAGTCTGCGAGTAGCTGAGCATCACCTGTTCAGACGTGTTTAAGAGGCCACTGCTGATACATTATAAAGACACGGTATTCTCTACAGACACGTTTACAGAAATATCTTCGGAAACGTCTCAAGCAGGTGAGTCCAAGCAAGCACGTTTGAAGAAAGTTTTTGTTTGACCAATGCGACATGACCGATCTGACACAATGTGACACCAGGAATAAACACGCCTCAGTTAGTGTCTCCAAATCGTTTTTTGTGAGATTAATTATTTCCCTACTGCGTCAGAGAATTCGCTTGAAATACTACTCGTATTCAAGGAAGCGAAGAAGTGCCACAACTGGTTGTGGAATATTTTTTGCCGGGCGTGCTATATCGCAGAGTTATCGTTTATAGATTCTTGCAATTTTTTTTTTCATCCCTCTCAGCATATTCGTTGAGACTGAATAGTGTTTGGCACCCTTTTGTATTTGAAGCCTTCTTAGAAAACAATCTGTTGTTTTTTCCCCATCTGCAGCGTCATGATTGCAGTCATTTTTTTTGTCAAATTTACATGTACTTTGTTTTTTGTTAAAATTTTGTCATACTAGTTTACTTCGTATCCGTTCTTTTTCTAGATTCTTCTGATGCGACGTATGTGCTTTTTTTTATAAGTTTGGACCTTCACTGTGCAATTTGTTGGTCGTTGGACGTTTGTGACGAGGGAAAACAGCAAAGAATCCGCCAATATCCGTCTCTTCCAGCGGTAAAAAAACGTCCAGAAACATAACAACATTGTTTCAGTGGCTGCAGCGATTCCGCCCACCATACAAAGATGTGCGACTTTTTAATTTTTTTCTCATTTAGTTGTGAATACTTTTTACCCCAAGTACGGGGCTTTAACAGGTGTGGGGTATAGGAGAACACTCAAACATACAACACCAGGACTACAATACAGTACACATTCAGCGACGTCTACTTAAATAAAGGGGCTGAAATGGCACAAACATTCAACATATTATCTAGCGCTCTAGCACTGAACAAAATTAATTCTCAGCACTCAACATCTACTGCTCAGCATAAGTATTAGAACTACTATATATCAGTTCAAATGACAAGGTATTCAGAAGGGCGCTTTCCAATTCGTCTAAACAGTCCGATGACAAATAATGTTGTGGGGGATTATTCCAATCGTTTACAGTTCTAGAGAAAAATAAAACTGATAAGCGTCAATATTATATTTGGGCACTTCAAACTGATTAGTGATAACGTATCTGAGTTCTACTCATGCGCGATGTGTTAATCTAGAATCCGGGTCAATATTATACAGGTGATGAGAAAACATAATTAAACACTTTAGTCGAGCAATTTTTCGACAGACGGAAAGGAAGGGGAGATTGAAGCTGTTCAGTATATCTGTGACAGAATCAAGTCGCTGGTATATGTATAAAATAAATTGAACCGACTTCCTTTGAACTTCTTTGTGTTCATCAATTTGATTTTTTTAACTTGACTACAGGCTGAGCAGTGTGCAGATTTCGTCTTAGAAATCAAAGCTTTTTCATTGCTTTGTGACATATTTCATTTATGTGCTTACTCTAGCTTAAGTCATACAAGTCTTTATAATTAGAAAAAAAAAAAAAAAAACAAATGAACAAAGGGCACGCGAGTTTGTGAATTCTGTCTGTCCACTTTCTTCTTTTCCGTCTCCTATGTTTCATGCATCCTTCCCAGTCTCTAATTTTAAGCATCATGTTCTAGATATGACTTTTTTTTTCAATATAGATGGGGATATGGCTTACACAATGGCGCGACATTAAAGGCGATAAATACCAAATACACAAAGTAGCATTTATAAAAAAAGAAACGTCTCTAGGACCAGTCGGTATGATAGCTCGAAAAAGAGGTTCAATCAAAATGTCACGGTCAATAGTTTTTTGTATCTCCAAGCACTTCCCCGTTTGAGGATTTTATTTTTCGAGCAATTTAAGATTGGCTTGAGCTCCCAACCAAAATTGCCATCTTGACACCTGCCGAAAATTTCATTACTGCTGTGGAAATGTTACTTATCTGAGTTTTTCTCTTTTCAGGTTCTATTTATGACTGTACTTTTTTGTCGTATAGTGTACCCACTCCTACTAAGGCTCCTTGAGTAGAACCAATAGTACTTTCAAATAAATAAAATAATAATTTTAAACAAATGTCTGAATTTAAAGCGTTGTCCTTCACGCGGTATACACAAGTGGGTATAACATTAAAAAAATAGAGAATACAAGTATATCCCACTTCCCGACTCTAAACAAAACGGTAAATATGTTTGCAACACTTGTTAAGGCTTAAAAAAAGAAAAAAGAAAACAAATTTGCACTAAGTCTTCGACCGTAAATTAATTGAACGGCTCCAAAAATAACGAAACACACAATTACTGAATTTAAGAGCCTAATTCAGATGACGTCGGATACATTAGAGAGATAATCTTTATGTGTGGCATTCCTCGCTGCCTTTCATACATTAGTGATATAAAACAAGGCCAGCGATTTCTTAGAATACATTTATATCTCAGCAAATTTTTTTTAAAAAATTTACTTTCTAGATTTTAAAATTTTGTCAATTATTCACTCTTCAGAGATGTGAGTGCGGCACATTATATTTCAACTACAGGTATACTTGCTGAGCAATGTCGAGAAGATAGCCACGAAAGCAAAGTAGGATGAACTCATCACGACCGTTTATTAAAAGTTATATTTTTCCGATTCTGTCCAATAATGCGTTTATATATACATATATTAGATCTTTACGCATTTTGTTCTATTCTGCACTGCAGATGGGAGCATAATGAGTCGTAATATATTACAGCTGCAAGGCATTTGCTACGCAGCGAACGCCATACGTTGAGGTAAAAAGAAAAGTTAATAAGTCACGTGGAATTCGGTTGATAAATCAAACGCCTTGGGGCAGGCATAAAGGTCGTGGGGTCGACTTCACCCTTTTGCTTTGAGCTACCTTTTTGTTGAAATCACGTCTGCTTTTGTTTCTCCAACCGCTGACGGCGGAGCTCTCTAAGCAGAACACCCACCGCGAACCGTGGCTTTGAGAATAACAAAGATCGTCCGAGGCCATTTCTTTTTCCGCAAATCTAGGGTATGGGAGTCGACGGTCGTCCGTTTTCGTGTCACATTAGAGAGTTTCAGGAAACCGTTTTTGCCCATCGGATGAAGTACGATGGGCCCTCCGGTACGAACTGCGAGCGTTCTGTTGTAGCGCATGCCCAGTTCGTGTCGGATGGACCATCGCACCGTATCGGATGTGCAAAGACGGTACACTAAAACTCCCTGCCTACAATACGATGGAGGCAGTCATGCAGCACCAAATGTGCACCACCGCGGCGTGCATCGTCTATGCATTTTTTTATTACCATTACCAGCGAAACCAATTACGAACGAAAATTGCGGCTTGATTCAGCGATCTATTTGTGCGCGAATGACTTGGCAGCGATAACAAAAGCCCAAACCCGAGTAGCGCATGACGATGCACTTTTGGTGCTGTTCGTTCATCTTAATGGAAGCGTAGCGTAATCTGCGGTCAAAAGCAACGGGTTGAGTGCCGGGTCTTTTCTCCGCGTTCCAAACGCAAATGTTGGTGTCAATAATATCTGAGAAAGATCTGTGAAGGATATTGTGCTGATAAAATACGCACATTTTAATGGACAAAACGTTATTTGATGTCTGAATGCCTCCAACGTTTTACAAATTTATCGTACTGTACTTTTCAATACAAGGATCTGTGCAACGGGAACTTGACCCCGCACCCTGAGGTCACTCTTTTGAGCGGCCTTAGTCGTCATTTGTTTATTCTAAACTGTAACGTCCTTGTTTTAGTATCATCAAAATCAGCGTCGATAAGAAAAAAATCGCTTCAGGGTCGATGATCGTTCAAGCTTGTAAGAGGCAACACTTTGAAAACAAACACACGCGCGCGCAAGCGTATCCCACGAAGAAAGACAACACAAAAACTGTTCTTTAATTCAGAAATGGAACAGGCTATATTCAGCCACGCACGCAGTAAAAGGCTGCATGTGTCATAATGTGGGATGTTGGTCGACGCAGGTTCCCATTTTTGAAACAACAATGAAGCGCACTTTAACAAAATACGCGTAAAAAATACATGACATCCCAAAGTAACACTGTAAAATAAGAGATTATTTTTATTATATGCTCCTGCATAACGCTAAACCTAAAAAAAAAAAAAAAAAATTTTCAGCCTTGTTTGGAAGGGCAAGCGAAAAACGTATACTGAAACAACACGGGGTATAGGGCTTTTTGTTTTAGTTCTGTTCAGCTATCTTCGGTTCAGTGAATATTTCGGCGACTACACCACCAAAGCGTGCACCGAGGTGGGTCTGCGTTTCTTCGACGTTCTTCGACGTAGCGCCCCCTAG